>NW_015149134.1:102373-118650 GCF_001465965.1 Polistes dominula
CTCACCGATACGCCTGGAGCGGCATTCGATAAAATTGCCATGGACATCGTGGACCCGTTACCAGAGACGAAAAGGGGTACCAAATGCGTACTCAGTATTCAAGATGCCCTAACAAAATTTTTCATTGCTGTGGCTCTAAAATCAGTTACGTCCACTGACATCGCAGAGGGCTTAGTATATAACTTTTGTAATTTTTCGAGGCCCCACGTTCAATTTTAACAGACCAAGGCACGAATTTTACGAGTTCGTTACTAAGGGCAATATCTAAACAGTATAATTGTAAGCAAATTAAAACTACTGCATTTCATCCGCAGTCGAACGGATCTTTGGAACGATCACATATTGTCCTTACCGAATATTTGAAACATTATATTAATAAAAGAAGCGAGTGGGATGAATAACTCACTCACGCAATGTTTGCCTATAACACTAGCACACATAAGGGAACAAAATTCACTCCTCATGAATTAGTTTTTAAAAAACAAGCAAATGTGCCTTCAGCAGACGTTTTAACTGGTGTTGGTTTAAAAGATACCTATTTAGAATATTATTTGGATTTGGTTAATAAAATAAGAACTGCACAAAGGGCGGCAAGACGGAACTTGATGGGAGCCAAGATTAAATCTAAGTACTATTATGATTTGCATCATATTTGCATCATAACGAGAAATCCATTTGCTAAACTTATCAATTAAAAATGTTTGCACACAAAACTGAGTATCACTTGTTTGTAGCTTTTTTACTGGAGGTTCAACAGTCTTATTTGCAACTGCTTATTTTTATAACCACCAATACTGGATGGTTATTACAAGCAAGCGTTAACATAAGAAATTGTAAACTTTACAATACTATGATCGTTCTATTTATGTACAAAAAGAATAAACATACCTTCAATTTTTGCCCGACAAAGCCCAAAAATCTTTGTAGTGAGCTTAGAAATTTTTATTGAAAATGTATTTTTCAATATGTTTTCAGTGTATTGTATGTATTGTATGTATGTATGTATTGATGTGGCACACTGGCACCCTTCCTCCCTATGCGGGTACTAGACTAACCAAACCCAAGTTAAACGTAACGGTCGAAATGTAAGTTAGGCCTATATATGGCGTCCAGAGTTCAGTTGTATCTTGTCAATAAATTTATATATTTTTGTTACTTAAATTGACGACTATCGCATAAATCTCCAGATCAACCTTTTCCGTTGACCTAGTTCCCCACATACACTCTTTTCGCGCTTTTTTTGTTCTCTCTCCTTTTTTTTCTATGCCCTCTAACCTCAACTACTTTTTATACTTCACTCCATTAGTACTTCCACTTCTATCTAATTTCCACTCCTATTATCTCTTTGCACTCAGCCCTTTTCCCACTTCACTTTCCTCTGCCTTTTTCCTCTATTAATCACCTATACACTTATTTACAATTTGATTTCAATCACTACACCCACGCACGCTGTTTTTCTTTCGGGCGATCGAAGCGCATCTGCATTATTCAAGGTATTTTGTAATACCAAAGATAAATTTAATTTTTTGTATAAGCACAAAAAAGTGCAATTGTTATTTATTAATAAGTTTAATGACAGTTTTTAAGACATATTTAGTTTATATGCAAATGGCAATAAATGTTATTATTGAATAAGAAAATAAGAAAATTACTACCAATATTTTATTAAAGCAATGAATACATTATAATACCAGAATCGCAGATAATAAAATACAAAAATATTTTTCCAATGTTTTACAATTTTTTTTTCATAATTGTATTCCAAATATTATACATTATTTTAAAAATTTATCATTTAAATATACAATTGCAGATAATTAAAGGTTACGTTCAATAAAAAAAAATTATATTTTAATTCAAATAAACAAAAATAGATAAAAAATAATAATTTAATAATAATATAATTAATAATTAATATACATATATATAAAAAGGTTTTAAAAGGTTTTTAAAAAGCTTCTGATTTTCTAATATAGCTTCTATAAATTCGGTTCTATTAGTGGTAATATTCCAAACATAATACTGTTTTTGTCAAATCTGTATCGCTTTTTAAATTCAACATCTAAATAAAAATCAAAAGTATCTTGTATATCACGAATATAGCGTTTTGGAGCACGTATAATTATATCTTCATTATCTGAATCAATATCAATATTATCATCAACATTGATATTATGTAATTCCAAAAAATCCATTCTTTACTTAATTGTTTTCGCAACTTTTTCAAATTAATTAATTTTTAATTAAAATTGATTTGCATAAATTTAAATTATGATTAATTGATTAACTTTAAACTATCACTTAAACCTTATTTTTGAATTATTATTTAATTATTGTTGATTATTATTTATTATTATCAATTAATTATCCTAACCTTAATGTTAACTGAGATGGTCTTAAGTCTACTAAAATGTTGACTTGAAAAAAACTCTCGTTTTGAGTAAAAAGTAAGGTTATTAAGATGATCTTTTTTGATTATGAATACATCAACAGTTTGTAATTCTTAAGATTGTCTTAAGCAATGACTATGAATATCTATCTAATTGCACATCTTGGCTAAGATCAAACTTTTAAGCATATCTTAAGATTGCGTCTATGAATATAAACGCTAGCTTAAGACAAAGCTTAAGGCGGACTTAAGTATAAGAGCCCACTATGAATACGTTTCAAATTATTTATAATTAATTTCTTCTTGTGGCGTTGTTAGACTGTGGAACATGCTACGAAACAGACCTCCATTTCGGACGAGCCCCCAAATGTAAGCTTCGGGAAAAAAATTGGACCGCTGGACCGGGACTCGAACCACGGATCTTAAACTTTCCGGGCGACTGCTCTTTTAACCAATGGAGCTATCCAGGGCCCACCGACCAATTCCCTTCCACGAATGCTCAATAAGTTTGGCATGGAGGCGTTCGTCCCACACACATCTGCACCTTCTTAACGATATAGACACGAGTTTAGTGTCCCAAGGAGATGAAATGATCCATCATCTCCAATTACAACTACAAATTAATAACGAACCAAGAAATAATAGAATAAAATATAAAATATGACTAAAGAACCATTCTCGAAAGGTTCAAATATGATGTTGAATCTTTGAAAATAATTCAGTAGCCTCTAGTTGCCCTCTTCAGCCACAATTAAGTGGGGGCCGCTTCTGCTTTTAAATATAGTTTCTACTAATAAACATATATATTGCACATTACTAGGCCTGCGTTACCTTCTTCTCGGTAAAAATTTAAGACACGTTATAACCCTAGTTAAAAAATTCCATTTAAAGATTAAGATTAATATTCTGAAGGGTCATATCTTTTTCCAACACGCATTTAACATTGATGTTTTCAGTTCACAACAGCGTGAGCCACTTTTGTTTTCAGGCCATGGAGATAAAAAGAACTACTTTCCTCAACACTGTATCTTTAAGACGCCAAGCTTCACCGCGGTTGTAGAAGTACAGTGTTGTACAAAGGTTTTTTTGAAAGAAAACAGTTTTATAGGATGCCGTGTTGTAGGAGGGTTACCGCAATTGTGAATCGTGTTATAGCGAAACCGTTTTATAAGATGCTGTGTTATAGAAAGATTTTCTGTAATTTTTGATTCATGTTATAGCGAAACCGTGTCATGAGATACGGTGTTATTGGTGGGTTACCGTTATTTAGAGAAGTTAAGTTTGTAGTTCAAAGATTAAAGACGAGATATGTTAATGTTGAAATTTGTGAATGTTATACTGTATATTTCATTAGTATGTGAGAGAGTGGGACAGAATGAAGAGAGTGCTGCGCGCACAGGTATGTAGCCCGATACAGTATGGGAGTGCCTGCCTAGGAATAGTGTATGGTTCGCTGTGGTACGCCGTCGAAGCTTGTCTCGCCTGTAAGGTTCTCGCATATGTATTGCAATGTAGATATAAGTCGTTCTTTTAATAAACTTTATCCTAATAATAGTTAAACCATCATAAATTTAAACTACGGTTAATCTCCTAATTTCAACATGGTATCAGAGCGTGGTTGTTTAAATTAATAATTGATAGTTGAATGTTAATAATGTGCTCCTACAAAATATAGTGAAAAATAGTGAAAAATAGTGAACAATAAGTAGCAGAGTTAAAAAATAATAGAAAAGTTATGCCAAATAAATAGAAAAAGGGCCGATGTAAAAAGATATAAAGTGGCACGTGGCAAGAGTAATAGGAGATTGGGAGACACGTGGCGAGATTTTAAGATTAAATACGTGAGGGTATATGATAGTAGATAGACACGTAAAATGTGAATAAAAGTGAATACACTTGTTGAGTGAGATTGAAAAATAGAAAAATTGAAGATGACGAATAACGATTTACACATTCTATTGTTCGATGTCCACCGTCAAGGTTATACAATGTGAAAAAAGAGATTGTCTGTTTTTTTTTTTTTTTTATGAAATAATGTAATGCTAAAATAGAAAGAAAAAAAACCCGAAGAAAGTGTCAGACTGGGATTAAAGTGATACGCGAGCAATGTATTATATTTTTGGAACGATAACTAATAGACAGTTGAAATTTGTTAGTGAAGAAACAACAGCGTACGATATCATAAAGAAGTTTGATAACCTATACTTGAAAGAATAGACTGCGATTTGCGTCGTTTGCAAAATCGATTTATGTTGCAAATAGTTTGTCCCAAACAGTTGGATAGAGTGAGACTAGATAGATGCAATGATACGGCATAACTGTTTTGTTATTTTAAAAAATATGAATGATTTAAACAGTGCTTTTGCTAGTGTTAATGAAAAGGAAAAGTTAAACTACATGTTGAATATGTTGCCGGACTCATATAGTTATATATGTAGGTGATTTGATAGATGCTATAGATGAAAGTGATAGAGCAGTTGAATATGTTAGGAATAAATTTTAAATAGTTGAAATGAAAATGAATAAAGACAATGAAAATCATAGTGGAAAAAGAAATGTTTTTGCTGCAAACAAAGGTTGATTTAGGTACGGAAAAACTGGACATTTTGCTCGAGATTGTCGAAGCTTGACGCGTGGCATGATACGTGGTGCTGGTAGAGGTAGCGATGGCAGAGGAGGCAGAGGAAGCCATGGAGGGAATTCCTTGCCTTCCTCCACCTGAAGAAAAGAAAACATTATAAACCTACATCATAAATAGAGAAAGGAATCGAACTTCAGAAATCTGCACGGATAAGCCGCAACCAACCTGCAGCGTAACTGGCAGACCACAAACGACGAGGGCCAAGAGCAGCTCCCAAACCGACGATACATCCGATAAGCAAAGTCGGTTCCAAATGGACGACGAACTCTTTCACAAATTCTGCAAGTTATGAAGTCCTAGAGAATAAATTACCTTGCGTTTCTTTTTAAGATGGGAGATATCACGTCCCAGTGAAGATTAACTTTGAACTTTGCTACGCCAATTATACGAATGTCCTACTTATAAGTCATATATTAATTACTATTTTAGCTGTATTCGTATTTTGTAGTATTTTGTACATTGTGGTTTTTCTTTCACATATGTATATTTGTATTCTTAATTCTATTTTATAAGGACTCTCATGAACGACCATCGATATTGGCATTCGTTAGTATATTGTAAATAGAATAGCAAGGATCTATTGTCGTTCTTGATCGTGAGTAAGTAAGTGATACTAAATTTTTGCAATCCTACAGTACCCACTTTTCTGTTGACTATTGTTTAGATCACGCTTCAAAAATAGAACACGCGAGCCGTTTGTAGAATTCATGGGTAACCTTAACTGATATTTGTTTAAATGAAAAATGATATTTTTCTAAATTCGCTAGATCCACGGTTGATAGTAACTGATATTTATTCAGTTCGTGGAATCGTAGTAAGCAGCATGTCATATCTCAAAACTAGCAGTTTACTGAATGAAAGTGGGTAGTGTAGGAAGCATTTTGCGCAAGTGGGAGGTGTTCTCACCCTTCCAAATTGTGCCCGGCATAAAAACTGTGTTATTCCCTGCCGACAGTCTACTACATCAATTAATAGAGTTCGCATTAAATTTAATCTATTACATACTACTTGAGGGTTCGGAAACAAAAATTGTTCTTAGTCTTTACTTTGTTATCTGTAATCTACTGAATATATTAATTACTTAGTCTTCGCGCCTAAACTAAATTTACTAACTCAGCTACATTAGCGTTTTATTTTACTTTACTGTTTGTAACGTCTGTGTAATTTTAACCTTATTTAGGAATGTACTGTTATTTCATAAATTTGAAAGTGCTTGTGCAAGAATCGAATTAATTTCCTTATCATACACAAATCCTGTTACCTACCTACACGGCACTGACACAACAGGACTCGAGGAGCTTCCGAAATCTGACGATGAACGCCCCAGAAAGAACATCTTTCGTGGATTCTTAAGCACCTTAAGGCAATAGTAATATCAGGTAGACCTTTATCTTTTACTCACTTAGTAGGTTACTCTCTCTCAGCCCAGGTCCTGGGTAAAGTACTGGTTTTACAGACTGACCGAAAATAGGGCATATGTTCTTTCGACCGACTAAACGCTAGTGGCGTGACCGAATCGAAGGAAATTATCTTTAGAATTGTTTTTGCTCTTCGACATCCTTGTACGATCCGAAAGGATCATACGGTAATTAGCGGTATTCGAAATTCGCGCGCGTCCGCCTCCATAGATTAGAATTCTAGATCGATACTCATTGTGAGCATCGATCAACTACCAGTAACTATCGAAGCGCCCCTCTAGTTACTCCCACCTCTCGCATCCCCACTTCTTATAGCCCTAGCGCGTACGTCCTGCTGGGCCAGTACAAAAGGCAGCGATCCCATTCGTACGATAATTTGAGGCCCTGTACGATCTAAAAATCGTGGCGTACGATCCATTTGGAATTTCGAAAACTTGATGACCTTTTTTTTTTCTTTTTTAGTCAAAAAATTTTGCAAAAGTGCACCCCCACCCCAACCCTCACTTCCACCACCACGATCTCCCGGCGAACGATCGTTTTTATCGTTTTCATGATAGGGTTCGGGAACTTGATGAGTAAAAAAAAAAAAAAAGAAAAGTCATCAAAATTTTTTTTCTCGACTCGAAGATTTTCCCGTGCAGCTAGCAAATCGCTGATTACACTAATTGATTACTTAAAGTTTTCAAAAAAAAGGTCAACAACTTGAAAAAGTTGGAACTTGGACACTTTTTCCGACTTTTTCAAAATTTTGTCCGAGATTTTTCGGATTTCAAACTTTCCCGGGGCGTACGATAATTTTCTACCGCGTACGATAATTTTGCGCCCCTGTGTCGATCAAACGAACTAAAGTCTCTGGGATCACTGTCAAAAGGACATTCTGTCATTCCATTATCGGACGCCTGTGAATATATATCGAAATCAAAGGAGTTAAGTTAAATTAATTAAGGAACGTAAGCGAAGAGAGCGAGAGGTGAGATCTTTCCATTATTTACATTTTATATTGACGGTATTTTCCCGCGTGGTAATACCACGTGGTGGACTCTCATTGTTATAATTAAATCACATCCAGGGTTTTTATGTCGCAAGGCTTTTTCCTGACGAGCCAATAAAAAAGGCATTTTTTCTTTGTTTGGCTCAACCACGTGTTTGATTAATTTTATTCTAATCCCTTCTTCCTCATCCCCAGCAACTAATTACCAGAGGACTTTTCATTGAAGAATCTTTTGGTCATAACAATCCTCTTCTTGGACGTAAAAACTGGTGGCAGCGGTGGGATTAGGATAAAGAGATATTGTAACCTTGTTTAGCTTTGAATCCTAAGTGTGGGATCGTAACATTCATTAATTTGCAAATATAATATTTTGTTAAAAACAAAAACTGAAGGCGATGACAGTTTAATAAGATTTTATAGGGAATGACAGTTTATGGTAAAGCTCACCTTTAGGAATCTGATGATAGGCGGCAATGGAATAAATTATAGTATATAAACATGTAACGAATAGAACCAGAGTAGCGTATTAACCCTTTCGCTACGGGCGGTGACTATAGTCACCAAACGCCTGAAGTTCGCTACGTATGGGCGGTGACTATAGTCATCCAACGTCTGATGCTCACTACATACAGGCGGTCAGTGTGTGCTTGTGTTCGACTGCATACTACAAAGCGTGGACACATAGAATAATTTCGATACTATACCTGTTTGTAGGTAGGAGCGATAGAAAAGTAGAAAAATAAACAGAGATAAGCACGAACGTATGCGAAAAAAGTATAAAGTTCCAAACGAACCGACGGTCGAAATAAAGAAAGAAGGTGTGAAGTCTGCTTTGTAAGTTGTATAAGTGTGTAAGTCTGTGTAAGTCTGGAAGGTATATATATACGTGTCATTTCTTTTCTATTTTTCTAATCTATTTTTCTATTTCTATTTTTCTATTTTTCTATTTCTATTTAAAAATGTTTCTATTTGATTGAAAAATTTATATTAAATCTTTATTTCGCAAATATTATAATAAATAATTATGAAATACATAGAATATATAATAATTGTATTGTCTGAAATATTTTAAAAAGAAGAAGGATTACTAGATACATCAGAGAAAAAGAATTAGAGAACACTGTAGGATACATTAGGAGCCGCTGACAAATTCCATTCAAAAGGGCAAGAATGTAGATGAAAACGGGAAATTRAAAAGCATACTAACAAAAAYAATTTTATACCTTAGTTACAAAAAATGGATTATTTATATTTACTTAATTTCTGATGAATTATATTTCCTTTGATAAACATTCTACAATTTTTGTTTCTATTTATGGCTATCGCATTCAGCATTCCATTTTWATTGTTTGAATTTGGAAAAGTGTACTTTTTATCAGCTATTYCACCCAGAGATTATACCGGTGACCTTTATTATATATCGTTATAATATTATAATAAATAAATCCTACAATTATCTTACTCTTGAAACTGTGCATTCGTCTTATTCTTTCGAAACTTAGATTTTGGAAGGTTTCACTTCTAACACGTGTGATCTGCACACATGTTTTTTTATTGTTACATGTAGACAATAAACAAAATCGAAGTTCACCGTTTTTGGAAGTTTCTAGMAGATCTAATTGTTTTATAATATATGAATAACCGCTTTTCATCGGAACTGAAATTGTAGAACGGTATTCTTATGTAAATCATTTAGACTTATATATAAATGTTAAGAAATTTTTAAAGAGAAAAGAATGATTTATTGAACTAGAAAACAAAATAATATATGTACATTACTAGTTAAAGATACTTAAAGAAATAAAACATTGACTTTTACCTCCTATTATCTGGTATAATTACAGGATAAAGTGAACGATTTAAATTAATCAGTATTGCCAGATACAAACCAGAATGTTGTAATAAATTTAGCTTTATATTGTACGTGTGTTTGATGACGAGCATGAGAAAAATCTTACAATATTTGCATTTAAAATGAAAAAYGTATACACTTAAATTCTTTAGGACTAAGTCCTTTTTATTTTGTTTTTTTAATAATATTTATATGTAAATACACATAAGCATATTTAGAGGGTGTCTCATATCAGATATGTATGTATATATACATATACATGTGGGGTGTGAGAATGTGAGTGAGAACACTGAAGCATGGKTGGGCCAGAGAGTATCGGGTATAATTAAGCAGAAGACAAACAATGTAAAATAAATAGCTGAATATCGATAGCGAAAGCGTCGCACAAAGAAGTAGATTAAAGAATAGAAACCAAGAATCAGTCATCGTTTAGTAGCCGAGCAAAGAAGGCGTTTTATCATCACTTTGTATTTTTATTTCTTTAGATAGAATATATTGCATATCCGTGAAGAGGAGTTTTTTCTTTCTATATCAACCTATTAACAACACCGCGGAATTCTTTCCTTTTTTACTTGTTAGATATCCTTTAGGAAGACTAACAGGAGAAGGGGAATTCCACATACATATCATAAATTATTAAAAAAAAAATTAAAATATAAATCAGTCGCGATAGTATGCAAAAATAACTTACAAAAATTTCATAACAAAAAAGAAATAAGGAAGAGAGTTTTACCTAATTCGAATTTGTATAAAGATACTTTTTGCTTTCTTTTTTTTTTATTACCACAATAAACGAAAAATATATGAGAATAAAAAATAGATATTTTCGATACATATGTGCGAAGTGAGGCATTCCAGGGCTTAAAAATTGAAACACGAGCCAAAGAAACGGGGCGTTTACAACGGGGCCGACTACGCAGATTACCCCCACGGGCCGTTAGGCAAGTGGTGGTAAGTGTACTTGGTCTCGTCGTAAATGCCTTGTTTCTTCTGGCGAGTGTCTCAATTAAGCCCTGTGAATGCCAAGTTAGGACATATTTATCGAACAATATTTTTTGTAACGACTGCTTTCAAAGTTCAATAGAGAGAAATTATTCATTTACAAAGAAATGTTGTAATTAGCTTAACTATATTAGTTATCAAAAAATTTTAATCAATCCATAATAAGGTTACATTTTAAATAAAGTTTTTAATTCAATTTCATATAATTTTATTTTTATTATTTCAAATTTAGATCTTAATTACTGATAATAGAACAAAAATAATATTATTTTTTAGCGTCAAAATGAAAATTAACCGCACAGTTATTAAATGTAAATTTCATTCATTCATTTAACTTTTTTTTTTTTAATTTTAATTAAAGTGATAGATAATTTTCATTCCTGAACGGTCAATCGGTTGGAAAGTACTACTTTTCCGTACGCTACTATAGTAACAACCATAGTTACTACATAGTTACCACCATCACAAGAATACGCGACTTTACGGTTGCTAGGCAAAGGCTAAAAAATTGAACTTTGAAAGCAGGAGTTATAAAAAAATTATTTAAGGAAAAAAAATAAAAATTGAAAAATAGATATAAAAAATATAAAATAACGCAACTGTTTATCTATTACAATTATATATTGTATTATTATATTGATCACAGATTTCATTTCAAAGATACAATATTTTTGCCTAATTCGGTTTTTTATATGAGAAAAATACATTCTATTATTAAATAATATTTTTTATCAATTTCAAAATTCGTTAACATAAGACTTTTTTCTTCAATTTTGAAAAAAAAAAACTGATTGAGGCTATCAATTAAAAAAATGAAGATTATAGTTTGAGGGTATGTGTATGTGTCTACCTCGCTAACAAAAAAAGTCGACAATTTATAATCCATGACATTTGAGAAAACAAGAAATAATAAAAACAAAGTATCGAATATATAAGAGAAATAGATCGACTACAGACCAGATGTTTACTATTCGACAGATCTTAGAGAAAAAATAGAAATTTAATCAGCCGGTACAGCAACTTTATATCAATTTCCAAAAAGCGAACAACTCGATAAAACGAGAAAAAATGCTAGAAATCCTAATACGACAGGGGATACCAAGAAAATTGGTCAATCTGGTTCAACTTTGCCTAAAGGAAACTAGGGGTAAAGTGAGGTTATGTAACCAAATGTCGGAAGATTTTAATATCCATAGAGGGTTAAAACAGGGGGACGCATTGTCACCCCTTTTGTTCAATTTTGTACTGGAATTTGCTATCAAAAAACTGTAGAAAAGTAAAGATGGTCTACAGTTGAACGGGACACCACAATTGTTGACATACGCGGACGATATTGCTTTGTTAGGGGACAATGAAGAGGCATTAATTAATAGCGCAAAAATATTAATAGATAATACTAAAGATCTGGGACTGCAAATAAGCGYGGAAGAAACCAAATATATGGTAACCGATAGAGTTCAGAATARCCCTAGTACTGGAACTTTGGTCGTCCGGGATAAAACTTTTGAGCGGGTCAGCAACTTTAGGTATATTTAGGATCGATCATAAACCAGACGAACGAAATTAACGAAGAACTCAAGAAAAGAATTAATCTAGGCAACTCATGTTTTTATTCGGTTAACAAACTACTCAGCTAGCGGTTACTGTCTAGGTAGTTAAAAATCAGGATATACAGGATAATCATCCTGCCGGTAGTCCTTTATGGTAGCGAATCGTGGTCGCTTACGTTACGGGACGAAAAGAAATTCAGGGTCTTCGAAAACAAAGTTCTTCGTAAAATCTTCGGTGCAAACCGTGATGAGGAAATGGGCGAATGGTGTAAAATCCATAACGTTGAAGTACATCGATTGTACAACAAACCGGACATTATCATCGTCGTAAAATCACGCTGATTAAGATGGGCTGATCACGTGGCGTGCACGGGGGAGGATCGAACGGCGCACAAAATATTGGTCGGGATACCAAACGGGAAAAGACCAGTAGGAAAACCGAGACGTAGATTGGAGGATAATATAAGAAGAGACCTGAAAGAAATAGGATACGAAGACCGCGAATGGAAGGGTCGTGCTCAGGGACGGGAACATTGTTGGGATTTGGTATTTGCGGCAATGAACTTTYGAGTTCCTAATGCCAACTAATAATAATAATAATAATATCATTTCTTATTATCTACGGAATGTACAAGGCCATTTTGATAATAAAAAAATTTAATGATATTATCATCGTAATCTTTTTATAAACTAATACTTTTTTTCACATGCACGCATGTACATGCATATCATAAAATTGATTGAACTGAACTTTTACAATTTATAATTTGACATACTTTATTAAATATCCAAAGTACAATTCGTGATGTGAGTACATTATATAATATAATATAGTATAATATAATATACATATTTATATATTTATATATCAGCTGGACTAGAATGCCCGCGTGCTTTGTGTTTTTCTAATCGCAGCGAAAAATATGAAAAATAAGTATTCAACTAACAACGAAATTAAAACGTTCCCTGCCACATGTTGTTTATGAGGAGATTTTATTTTTAGGCCACGTGTATTAATAAACATTTAAGGTGACAAACGTGGTATCCAAGAATGTACTCTCCTGTGTTGTCCTAAATTACACTTTGGGGTTAAGACAGCAAGAAGAGCAAAGCATGCACCAAAAAGGGAAATTCCGCACAATGCACCAGCTGTTATATCGTGAAGAGGAGTTCCTGGTCTAGGTGATTTAACATCTAATAATAAAAGTCCTGCAGAACTCAATGCGGAAAGTCCAGCAAGACCTAATCCTGTCCAGGTTCTTCTTAAACTTTTGCAAGCACCTGCTAATGCGCAACAAGCACCGTAATCAGCAGCACTGTCAAAATAATATCTGAAAAAACGAACAGTCACACATTGTTATCTTTATTTAAATATCATTTTATTAGTTCTCACTTACTTTCTTCCTTGGGTCCAAGAAAGATAAAATGCCAGACTACAGGTCAAAATTCCTACCATGACCAACAAGAGGGGTGCATTTCTTCGATCATTTTTCTCCAATGCACTTGCCAATGTTGTCTTAGCGTCGCTGTGTGGTGGAGATAACGGTGGTACCTAATCAAATTAAACAAATGAAACAATTATTGTTAGAAATTGTGATTAATCCTAATCACAATTGGTTTAAACTTACAACAGCAGTCCTAGCAATGAACGCACTTTCCACGCTCTGATAATCGTTTCTCTTTTGATCGGTTGGAAGTACCTGATACCTTGGAGAACCAGACACCATTGGCATAGATTCCGCACCATTTTCTAGATAACCATAGCGTGGTGGGGGTTCTCCGTGAACCATAGATGCAAGATCAACCGGAGCTGTACCAACGTGACGAAGTCTGCCACAATTACTGGTTGGACAAACATCCTGTTGTTGTCTAGACGTGTTTTCTATTAGAGGTAGACACCTTCTAGCCGAAGGTTCTTTGTTAGGTGTCGAAGTTTGAGGGCCATTAGTTGGAAACGTTCGATTCTGTGGTGTTCCTTGAGGTGTCGTACGTGTTGGACTGAAGTTATGACCTATATGTGAACAAAATGGAACAAGTTAAGTAAAATTGTGTTATAACGTCGTTTGCTCGTGCTAATATTCTAAGAGCTGGTTATATAAAAAGGCTTGTATCTGGTACACGATTTATTTCTATTGAAAATGTACCTTTGGTACAGCTGAACATAAATCTTCAAGTCTGCCATCGCAAAACTGGGGCCTAAAGCGGCGGCGTACGATTGAAAACGTGAAATTTAGGTGTGAAAAAAATCATAAGGTACACGGATTCTAACTATGGAAAAAGCTTGTATTTATATTAAGGAATCGCGAAAAAATATTGGCAGACAGTTTGCTAGAGGTTAAAGTGCCGCCAGAGTGCGCCAAAGGGGTGTAAAAAATAATTTTAAAAAAATCACGAGGTACATGAACAAAAACTGTTTATTTTCTTATTTAAACATTAAGAAAACAATTTACTAAATGGCAGACAAAAATTTGGTGGCTAAAGCCTTGGCAGACGGCTTGAAAAAGCGCGCTGTAATAGAAGATTTTTAATCGCGCTCAACGCGCTTGATATTTAAGTATACATTAATTATTAATATTTATAAAATACTAAAACGAAAATTTTACCATCTTTACAACTTTAATTTTTAGGAAGTATTGGGATTTTTTATGCTTTCTATTGTTGTATAAATCAAGTTTTATTTAAACAATAAATAAACATTCGATAGTATTCGGCTTCTTCGGGTTGTAAAATTGAAAGCGAATGGCTCACAAAATTTTTAAAGTGAAAATGGGCATCTATTATAAAATAAAAAATATGTTTGCAGATCACACGTGTTAGAAGTGCAACCTTCAAAAATCTAAGTTTCTAGAGAATGAGACGAATGCACAGTTTCAAGAGTAAGATAATTGTAGGATTTATTTATTATAATATTGTTACCATATATTACAAAGAGCACCTGTATTATCAGTGGGTAGAATAGGTGATAAAAACTACACTTTTTCAAATTCAAGCAATAAAAATGGAATGCTGAATGCAATAGTCATAGATAAACCCTAAGATCGTAGGATGTTTATCAAAGGAAATATAATTCGTCAGAAATTAGGTAAATATAAATAATCTTTTTTTTGAAACTCAGGTATCCAATTTTTTTTGTTAATATAGTTTTCAATTTCCTGTTTTTATCTACATTCTTGCGCTATCTAACAAACATTTTAGGATAGGCGAAATAAAGACGTTACAAAAAACATATAGAAAATATTGTTGTCTTTGTTCTTTGAACCACAAGCTTATCTTTCTAAATACTCTCGTCTAAATAAAGATCCGAACAACGAAAAATCTAAAAAATGCATTGAATCGTATCGCTCTCTCAGCTTATCGAACTGTATACACTACGAGTCTCAAATTTCAACCCCGTGGTAAGCTCCACCGATTCACGCTGGGCGTTCAACATCTTAAAAAAATATTTTTATTTTATTGAAAAACTAGTATAAGTTTCTTAAGTACGCAAATATTACAATCTATAATATAATTTTCATATATGCATGGGTCATCACATCTCTTTGGATATTTTTCATAAAAACATATAGAAATCGATTTTAATAGACATATTTTGTCTTAAGCATAAAATATATTTTATAAAAAAGCAAAATAAAAATGTGACAGTAATTTACTTGCTTTTGAATGGAATTTGTCAGCTGCTCCTAATTTATACCACAGTATTCTCTAATTCTTTTTCTCTGATGTATCTGGTAATCCTTTTTTTTTTTTAATATTTTAGACAATACAATTATTATATGCTCTATGTACTTCATAATTATTTATTATAATATTTGCGAAATAAAGAATTTAATACTAATTTTTCAATAATATAGAAACAATTTTAAATAGAATAGATATGACACGTTCTAAAAAAAAACTATAGGCATGAATATTATCGTATCAATAATAAAGATAATAAATGTAGATCGAATTTCAACAGACCTTCCCTGTTTTTTATAATTCTTTTCTCATGAAAAAGAACCGATCTTGGGGTGTAGGTAGCTGACAAAAACTAATATTTTTAAAATTCTATTCATCAAGATGGAATGCTGAATGCGATAGCCGTAGATTTGATCTACGTTGTAGATCATGTCTACGTAGAATTGATCTAAATTGTAGAATATTTGTCGACAGAAAGATACGCTGTCCTAATCCAAGTAAATATAATATATATTTTTTTGAAACTCAGGTAAATGAATTATTTTTCTCTTACACTTTTCACACTTTGAATTTGAGATATTTTTATCGTGGGTTAGCATACACAATTATTTCTTTTTGTGTTGCAACTAATAACTGTAGATGCTGTTAAAGAAGGGAACAATTGTGGTAGTATCTTTTTCGTTTCATCGGATTTTGAATTACAACGATTTTAAAATCTATTTCTATTTTCGTTGTTTTATTTTATAATATTAAAAA
>NW_015149134.1:118785-157722 GCF_001465965.1 Polistes dominula
TTCTATTTTATTGAAAAATTAGTATAAATTTCCTAAATACGCAAATATTTTAATTAAAAAACATGTGGATATTTGTAAGAAAAATATTCTCCAATGTTGTTTAATTTTTTTTTCTCTGATGTATCTCATAATCATTTCATTTTTTGTAAAATATTGCAGATAATACGATTATTATATTCTATATATTTCATAATTGTTAACTATAAAAATATTTGCGAAATAAATAATTTTATATTCATTTTTTAATAAAATAGAAACTTTTTTAAATAGAAAAGAAATGACACGTTTTGTTAAATAAAAACAGACCACGCACCTTCTTTCTTTATTTCGACCGTCGGTTCGTTTGGACCTTATACTTTTGTCGCATACCTACGTGCTTATCTCTGTTTATTTTTTTACCTTTCTATCGCTCGTACCTACAAACATTTCGAGTATCGAAAGAATACGTGTCCACGCTTTGTAGTATGCAGTCGCACACAAACACACACATATACAACCAGGAGCGATACTACGAAGCATAGCATAAAGAGGAGACCGAGAATAGGAAAAACTGTATAGCTATATTCCGTCTTATTCTCTCGCAGGCAAAATCCAATATGTTTGTCTCTTTTTCTCTCGTTATTTAGTATAGCAGGCGTTTCATAGCTCCGTTTCCGTTTATTTACTTTTCAGATCACTCCCATTCTAAAGAAGTTTTCACTTCAATAAAAAACTTACCTATTTATCTCAACAACTTTTATCACAATTGATATAATAAAATATGACAAGTTTTTCGATTTTACACTATTACTCAAAAACTTCTAATAACTTTTCATCTTATGAAGAACTAAATATGTTTCTTAGTTATTAAAAAAGATAATAATAAGCTAAGTATTAAAAATGTCCTCTCGATAAAAATATCTGTTGAACTTTTATAAGTAACCTAATTCAACTCAAATTATATATCGTCTGTTTAATATTGGTTGGTTGGCCTTCTGCATTTATATATATATATATATAATCCCACTCGTATAGAATGTACACACTTCATGTTATCAATTCGCATACAATACAACATGAAACAACATGTTCACCGCTACAATGTTAGTTTTACAATAACAATAGCTATTTGAATTACTCTAAATTTTACACCGTCTCATAGTAATTTTTTATCGTAAACGAATTACTTTTTTAAATATGGTACACTCTCGAAGAAAACCAGCAATGTAGACGGCGTACTGTAGTCCCGCACTTATAATATGTTATGAAAAATTACAATATAGTTTAATATTTTGAAAAATTAATATATGAATTTTCTTTGTAGTAGTTGATTACTAATCTAATATTAATTTTTGAAAAAAACAATGGGAAGCATACAACAGAGGATAATGACTATGTCAATTTAAATGAAAGTTATGTTATTTGTGGCGAAATCGTTATTTTAATCGTGTCCTTTTTTATTATAATTATCGGTAGAATTGTTAGATCTTTGCTAGATAGGTAAACATGAATTATTATTCACGAGATAATTTTTTTATATAACTATTTATATATTTTTTTTTAACTATTATTTATTATTTAGGTAATTTACAACAAGATTACTTGTAACATTACGTGTAACATTATTCAACAACACATATAGTAGTGTACCATATAGAAAAGAACGTACGAAAGTACGTCTGACAGAGTAGCCAGATACTAAAAATGCGGTTAAATCAAGATCTTTGAAGCAATTATGGTCGCAGGAATATGTTTGACGGACATTGATATCGTCTATCTTTAGAAGTCTTCCAAATGTTCCAGTTTCTACTACTACATTATCGTTTATACATTCTAATTTTATATTTGTTTAAAGCTCTTACGCGAGTAATACTACTGACTTAAATTATATTTTTTTGAGAAGAGTATTTTCATGATATAAGCATATATAACGTGTAGGATTTTACGTCAGTTTTAGATATTTAATAGATCTTCAAAAGATAGATGTCATTGCTCGGAACTTGGACATATAATAAATATTAATTAATCTTAATCGTCATCAACATTTTTTCCGGAAACGATTACGCTGTAGATTCTATAGGAAATTTTTGTACCTACATAAACATGAGTGGACGTCATTGCTTATGTAAATAACCTGTGGAAAAACATATTTTTAAAATAAAAGATTTATTACAATTGTACATATGTAATAGCATTTGAATTACCATATTGAACTTATTTAATAAGGTTAATAAGAAGCAGTAATAATAAGTAGCTCGAATATGCTAATAAAGATTTAGTTGATAGTATTGTTTGCCCAAGTATATTCGAGGAATACGTAATTAGGTTTGGTCGCTGATGAAGCATTTTTAACCTATTTGCATCATATGGAAATATAAAAAAAAATTCCCAAATCACTAAAAAATTTTTATTATGTTCTTAGGTGTAAAATTGTATTTAAAAAAAAGAGATAACAAAAAAAAGCAAAATAACAAACCATCATTGCATCCAAGCAGTGTAACAGTTATAAGTATCGTTGCTTTTGTCCATGATCTTATACTGTTAGAGGGTGTGTTATTTCCTAACTTAAATATTCTAATTCAGTGCCGAACGTAATTGCGTATATATACGCTTATGATGCAAATGGGTTAAAATACATGGAAGAATTTGGAAAAGTTACAGTATTAACAAGTTTATAGAAAATCTAATGAATTCAGAAGATTAGGCGTCCTTACATAACAAAAGATTGGAGTTCGTTTAGAATAAATGAAATTAGTTAATATGCAGAGATTTTATCCTTAATCTAGCCGCAGCTGAGTAGAGTGTCTGCCATAGCTCTAGGTCTAAACAATAATAAAATTTATTAATAAAATTAGAATTTCTATTTTTGGGCGCCAGTTAGGTTTAGCCTTAACAGAATATATTAATAAAACTACCCAATCTATGTAGACTCGACTAGCAGAAGAAGAATGTAACAAACATAGACGGGTTTTGTTGAGTGACCTAATATAAAATAATTGCGAAATTTTAATAAATATAAATAACAGAGACTGGAAAAGGCAAATTACCTAACTTGTGCAAGAGAAAATGATCACTGATTTTATAATGTACGATTTTATTATGAAACAATATAATACAATTTTACTCTTTTCTGAGTTTTTGGTCAAACAAAAGTAATATAAGAGAAAATAATATAATAGAAAAATAATGTGATATTATGATTAATAATTTTTATTACAATAAAAAGAGTTTAAGTTATCGAAAATAGGTCTATATGATACATAATAAAATAGTGTAATAAACTAGCAAAGTCAAATACAGAATATTACACGCAGGAAAACAAATAGAGAATAGATTAATGGACAGTCAAATAATAAAGACATTTTTGCGATAAATCAATTATCAAATAAAGTCATATATAAATTATTCAAATGAAGTAATATCGTATAAGATTTGACTAGAATAATTTGATTAGATCAAGACATTAAATACGGTTGGCAAAAGAGTGAAGATCTTTTTTTTCTCTGATTGTGAAAAAAGGTTCCAATTTTTGACAACAATATTCAACATCTTTAGCGCAATTCTTTCCATATTTAACAAATTGCTTACTCTTATTCTCTAGTTTTATTTGGATAGCATTTCTTAGTCGTCGTTCGTCGAATTTGTCGTTGTTTAGAGGCTGCGCACAAGAAACTACCCAAAACAACGGAGAAATAAGTTAGTGTTTAAAAAAAATAATAAGAAAGAAATTATAAATTATAATAAAATGAGAGGAGGATAGATATGCAATAGTTTTAACGTAGGAATTAATAGTGTGAGGGAGAGATAAGTAAATCAATGTACACAAATTTTTGCGTTAACAATACAACTTGTCTTTACAGAAAAATTCTCACTGAATTAATAGAAAAGGCGTGACAAGGGAATACTTTATTAATCTATAAATAATTGCTATAAGCTTTTGAACCTAAATAAATTAAATAAGTTATGGTATTCTAAAGGAACACGCTCACGATTACAATGTCGTTCCCTATTTTAATTTATGTATAATACAAGTATGAATTCTATACATGGAAGAGAGATTTAAGCTATATATATATACATAGATTCACGGACATGATAACTGATTTTCGGGAGTCGTTCTAAAACCACAGTACAATTAAGTTACTTAGTTCGTAATACTTAGTTATCGAGAGAACGTATTTGATACATATGTTAGTTTATTATAATCTTTTTTAATAACTCACAAACATACTTAGTCAAAAGTTTTTTTTTTAATAGTGTAAAATCGAAAAACTTATCATATTTTATTTTCTATCTTTGTGGTAAAAGTTGTTGAGATAAAGAGGTAAGTTTTTTATTTTTTGACATTCTATACCTTTTCCAAATGTGACGATCGAAAATCGCCAAATTATATAATTGAGTGTAATTAGTGTATTTACATATTTAAGATCAATTGTCAGTCTAATTAAATTCATAAGTTTAATTTATTTTTTGAATAAAATTAATATAGATTACTAATAAATTATTAGGAGATTTCATTGAGTGGAATACCCTATAAGTCATAGAATATTAAAATGGCTTCAACTGTTGCTAATATTAATTGCTATTTTAAGCGTAATTTCAAAAAATTTTAAATTCTACAGAATAAAAATTTGTTAAAAGTAAATATAATTACTTTATATAATTTTTTTATAATAATGTATTATTTTTATATAAATTAGAATTGAATTTTCCAGCAATCTGAAAACAAAAATCTTGTAACTATAATTAGTATAAAAACCATATATTTCAATCAATTATAAATATTTACTTATCTTTAAAATTTGAAATTTCTTACTTTATTTGTATGTAATATTTTTATATATTATAAAAGAATACACAAAAAAAATGGCATCTTTAAGCGACCAAACGTATCAAGAGGAACTGGTTTCAATGGTAGAAGAGCCGAATTATTATTATCAGTCAGGTGAGAATTCTACATTTTTTCTGAAAAACAAATTTTTATAACAGAAGGTTTAAGATTTATAGAAAGGCTTATAACGGAAAAACTTTAAAGATAAAAATTCTTCTTATATGTTTTCGTTATCGATTAAATTAGTACATTGGTTATAAGCTTTAAACCATAAATTTTAAATAAATTTTGATAGTATGTACAATCAGATAGTTCTAATTAGAAGTTTTATTCACCTTGAGATTTATATGGTTGGAAATAAATAAGAAAAAATATTTCTTGAACCTAAAGTCTATAAATTTTTTAACTTTTGTACCTCAGGAATGTAAGATTACTAGATAGGAAAAATAGCATAGACGTTTTGTCATAAAAAAAATAAATTATTCTCTTAGCAAAAATAATACTAGAAAAAATATTAAATTCAGCAGACACTATCTATCTAATAGCAACTGTTTTTAAAAATAAATGTCATTATTCTTTATCACTTTCTTGTTCTATTTCTTCCTTTACTTCTATATGTAAACTTATACAATAATGTTTTATTTTATAAAAATTAATTTTCCGCTAAGAACTTTTACTACAAATTTCATGGATAGATGCAGTTTGCAGATGTTGTCCAGAAATAACAACGATTTATTTGCTGATGAGGGCAAGGAAACAGAAGGATCTGCAAATTCGATTCAAAAAATATTTCAAAGGTGTTGTGAGTAAAGTTACATCCTTACTACTAATTATTATACGAATAAAAGATGTCACCGATATTACAGTCTATATTTAAATCTTTAGATTTTTGATAGATTAAAGAGAGAGCAAAAAGATGTCAAATAGAAGATTATTCTGATAGAAGGAGACACGAGTCAATTGAATATAGGATTGTCAGAGAGAAACCGCGAACGCATTAAAGATACCGATTTAATTTTTCACAATGCAGTATCCTTACGTTTTATAGACAACATTCGTTTTATAGTTACCACAAACATCAGAGGAACAAGGAATCTTCTCCTGCTTGCACAAGAAATGATAAGCTTAAAGGTACTTTTTTCTAATTAAATCATCCGTATACAAATGCGTATGTTCAAGTACAGTTCCCAAATAGATCAATTTATTTAAATACAGACATTAGTTTAATTTGAATAATCATTTGTCTTAATTTTATAATAATTTTGTTCTTTAGGGCTTCGTTTATGTTTCAGTGAACTAAGAAAAACAGATTCCAACTTCTATATAATTGCTTAAAGTTTTAACATGTAGACATCCTCTCGTTAATAAATGAAGAGTCAATATTTTTAAATCAAAATACTTATTTTGTAAATAATTAATAACCTTATTTTATCTAATGATAATTTTGAAAAGATCGTTTTATTATCGTTTTTCACAGATTGTCAGAAATAAAATATGTAAGTAAAAAGAGAATATAATAAAGAATATATATCCTAAAAAAAAAAAAAAAACCATTGATGAACCACTTCAACGTTTAATGAGCTATTTTCAACCTGAAAACGATAAACAATAAGAAGGATAATTAATTTTAAATAGAATAAAAATAATATTTGTTATAAAAACAAAATAATAAGACATTTACCCTTTATAAAAAGATCTTGATTCTTTAATTGTATCCATCGGGTCTTTACCTGAAAATACTCGAATTCCCCTGATGTAAGTAATACAAAAACACTCCCAAACAACATAAGCAACATTAAAGAAGGAATTACTTTTATCGACCGTAGATAACTTGTCCCATAACTTTAAAACATTATCGTTTAAATATTCTCATTCAATATTCGAAAAGAAAATAATTAAATGTTTAAATTTTTCTATGGTTCTGTAAATATTAATAAATTTGAAAAAAAGATACCATTAATTTAATTAAGTTTCATTTTATCAATTGATAATAAATCACTTGGTAATAAAAATATCGATAGTCCGCTATAATTTCTGATATCCAGTGCAAAAAAGTTTTCAAAAAAATATGGAAATAAAAGTTCTTGTAAAACCATAAGGTGTAATACCAGAACACTTTTTTCGACAGGATTTTAAGTCGGGTATTTTTTACATAGTTTTCCATAATACCCCAAGTAACTGGTCTTTGAACGGAGGAAACAGCATTTTAAACTGGAATCTTATCGGCAATGGGTAAGTATTTATCTCTGGTTGAAAGATTAACACTCCGTGATATGAATCTGCGATAAAAGTTCATTCTTATTCACTGTAAACTTTATTTTAAAAGGTAAACAAAAAGTTGATTCTAGTGGTAGTTTAAAAAAGAAGAAACAAATTACCGTTTTTGTGCAACGTCCCATGCTGCAGTAATAATCTTTTTGACAACATAATCGGCAGGAATTAGGTCGCAAATTAAGATTTCATTACAATACAGTGTTCGTAAAACACCTTTCGAAGTACCAACAGCAACACCTGTTAATCCATACAAATTATTTATCCAATTAGCATTTGGTTCCTTTTCCGTGGAAACAACAATAGATGGCCGAACAATACAAGTTGGAATTCCATTAAAGTATTGCCGTACAGAATCTTCATAGATTGCCTTCGAAAATGCGTAAGTGTTGGGCCACTAACCCAGTAACCTGTAAAACAAAAGAATATGCTTATCAACTTATCTCTAAAAGAATGCAATAGGTTTAATGTTTTATTACTCTGGGGTAATTAAATCTAATTGATCTTCAGTCAAAATCTCTATGAATCTAATTATGTCTTCTGTCTTCATAGGTAACTTATATTATTGTTCTTCGACTTTATTGTATATACAGTGCGAGTAAGACGTTGAAACATAAACAAAAGCCTACAAAACAAAATTATTGTAAAATTAGAACAATTTATTTTTCAAAGTAAACTAATGTCTTTATTTAAATAAATTGATCTAGTGGGAAACTGTGCTTTAACATACGTTTTTGTATACTGATAATTTAACTAGAAAAAAAAGTAACTTTAAGCTTATCATTTCTTGTGCAAGCAGGAGAAGATCTCTTGTTCCTATAATACTTGTGTGTTAACTATAAAACGAATGTTGTCCATAAAACGTACGGATACTGCACTGTGAAAAAACAACACGCCTTTTGAGTAAAATTAATGTCAATTTGAGTGCGGAAAGTTTACATGTCGCACCCAATTTTTACTTACTGCACGAAAATTGACGATAAAAAGAACACAATCAAAGTGTCAATATTGTTGGCGATAAAATTAATATGTAGTTTTTCTGTATTTTATTTCTGGTTTAAAAACGCTATTTTAGACGATAAGATTAATATTTAGTTCTTCATTTATTTTATTTTCTGTTTGAATACGCTATCGTTCGCTTCGCTCCTGAGCTTAAATTCGCTCTCGTGAGCAATCATCAACAAATTTCCAAAATTTAAATATCTCGTTCTCAAATTGTTCGAATATAAAAATTAATTTAAACAGTAGTAAAACTAATTAAAAAATGCTGTTTAATTAGTACTTGATTGTTCGCAATTTGTATTAATGTGTTGTATTGATGTGTTTTATTAATGTGTTGTATTAAAGTGTTGTATTAGTGTTTGATTGTTAAAAAAATAAATTTACTTAAAATTTTTTAACTTTTTTGTAGCGTTTTGTGGAGCCCCGCAGGTGCTCTGCCCCTGGACCTCGCCGGAGATTCGACCCTGGACCCCAATTATGTACCGAATATGTCCCAGCATTCGTAATAAAAAATAGTATATGCAACTAGTGCGCAGTTGTCGATTGCCTACTCGAGCGAATGCTCCAACTTCGCTTTCGTGCGTAATCAACAACTTACTCACTAGTTGCATAATAAACTATTAAGATGTTTGTTTTCACATTACTGAAAAATTCAATTCTAATTTATATAAAAATAATATATTATTATAAAAAAAAATATATAAAGTAATTATATTTACTTTTAACAAATTTTTATTCTGTAGAATTTAAAATTTTTTGAAATTACGCTTAATATAGCAATTAATATCGGCAATAATTGAGGCCACTTTAATATTCTATGACTTATAGGGTATTCCACTCAATGAAATCTCCTAATAATTTATTAGTAATCTATATTAATTTTATTCAAAAAATAAATTAAACTTATGAATTTAATTAGACTGACAATTGATCTTAAATATGTAAATACACTAATTACACTCAATTATATAATTTGGCCATTTTCGATCGTCACATTTAGAAAAGGTATAGAATGTCAAAAAATAAAAAACTTATCTCTTTATCACAACAACTTTTACCACAAAGATAGAAAATAAAATATGATAAGTTTTTCGATTTTACACTATTAAAAAAAAATCATGTGTGCAGATCACACGTGTTAGAAGTGAGACCTTCAAAAATCTAAGTTTCGAGAGAATGAGACGAATCGACAGTTTTAAGAGTAAGATAATTGTAGGATTTATTTATTATAATATTATTACTATATATAATAAAGGTCACCGGTATGGTCTCTAGGTGGAATAACTGATAAAAAGTGCACTTTTCACAATTCAAACAATAAAAACGGAATGCTGAATGCGATAGTTATAAATAATTACCAAACTGGTAGGATGTTTATCAAAGGAAACCTAATTCGTCAGAAATTAGGTAAAAATAAATAATCCTTTTTTTGAAACTCAGGTATAAAATTTTGTTTGTTAGTATGATTTTCTATTTCCCGTTTTCATCTACATTCTTGCGCTATATAACAAACATTTTAGGATAAATGAAATAAAGACGTTACGAAAATCATATGGAGAATACTGCGAGACTGAACGAAGGTTCTGGTAAAATGCAATGAAAGATCTAATAAAGATATTCTCTAGAAATGTTTTTTCAACACTGTAGGTTACCACACTTCGAGACCTTTATTATTTATAACATATCTCGTCCTTATTCTTTGGACCACAAACTTATCTTTCTAAACACTCTCGTCTAAATAAAGATCTGAACAATGAAAAATCTGAAAAATGCATTGAATCGTATCGCTCTCTCAGCTTATCGAACTGTGTACACTACGAGTCTCAAATTTCAGCTCCGTGGTAAGCTCCACCGATTCACGCTGGGCGTTCAGCCTGTTAAAAATGTTTTTATTTGTATAAAAAATTAGCGTAAATCTCTTTATAACGCAAATAATATAATTAATAAAAAATTTTTTATGTATTCCTGGGTCAATACAAATCTTTGTATATTTTTTATTAAAACATATAAAAATCAAATTTAATAGACATATTTTGTCCTTATGAATTAAATATATTTTATGAAGAAGCAAAATAAAAATGTGACAGTAATTCATTTGCTTTTGAATGGAATTTGTCAGCTGCTTCTAATGTATTCTACAGTGTTCTCTAATTCTTTTTCTCTGATGTATCTCGTAATCATTTTTTTTTTTTGTAGAATATTTCAAACAATACAATTATTATATTCTATGTATTTTATAATAATTAATTATAATATTTGCGAAATAAAGAATTTAATATTAATTTCTTAATAGAATATAAACATTTTTAAATAGAAAAGTAATGACGCTTTTGGTAAAAAAAACAGACCACGCACCTTCTTTCTTTATTTCGACCGTCGGTTCGTTTGTTCCTTAGTCTTTTGTCGCATACCTACGTGCTTATCTCTGTTTATTCTTCTTCCCCTTCTATCGTTCCTACTTACAAACAGTTGTAGTATCGAAATAATATGTGTCTACGCTTCGTAGTATGCGGTCGCATCGAAACACACTCATATGTAACCAGGAGCGATAAAGACGGAGCAGAGCATAAAGAATAGAAAAACTGTATAGCTATATTCTGTCTTATTCTCTCAAAGGCTAAATTCTATATGTTTGTCTCTTTTTCTCTTTTTCCCCACTACAACGTCCGTTTCCTACTACTACAGCGTCTGTTTCATCCCTCCTATATCACCATGTTTTATTTTTTTTCAAATCACACCTATTCTAAGGAAGTTTTCACTTCAAAAAAAGAACAAAAAGCTAAGGACGTTATAACTTTATTGAAAACAACAGTCGTTAGTTCTTCTTACTCTTATATTATTGATCGCGAATAACTCGTTGGAATTTTACTTGTTTCTCACGAGTTACGAAAGAAATAATTTAAGCAATCATCGTATTTTAATCAATTTCTTCTTAAAAATGATTCATCTTATTTTATAAACTTTTTGCATATATGAACTCATTCTACATGATAAATCATCGAATCTCATCTCAAATTACCATTGCTATTTTTTCCGTTAAAATAATTTATATATTTTTGGTGAATTATTTAAAGAAATAAACTATTTACTTTATTACAAAGTAAACTTATCGGATAAGGACATATATCGCCTTGATAAACCATGGATTTAGTAAGGACATCGGGATAAAAAAAGTTTGTCAACCGCTATTTTTCTTTTCCAACAACATTTGGTATAACAGGATCCTATATACATGTTTTGGAAATGTATTATCATATCAATAGTACAATCATAAGTTAAAGAATTGACATAACAAAATAAACAAGAAAATGATTTCACTTCTAATCTTGAAGTTCTCTTTGAATTTCTATAAAAGTCTTACCTTTGGTTTCCGGTGACAAATAATACAATAAAGCCATACTTAGCCAAACAAGAAGACAATATCCAAGAAAAGGAAGACCATGACCATAATTCAAAGATATTGTTAAAAGTATATAAAGCTTTCCATTAATCGTTGCAAGTATACCACCCATGATACTAAGAATACATGAACTAAGTACTTTGATTTCAACAGCGAAGACCTCAGACATCATGATTGTCAAGATACTGCAGAAGCCTAAGTTACAGAAGAAAATTGATGAAAGGGATGCTATTATTGGTATAAAATAATAAGAAGATACGTCAATGTTAAAAAAATCCTTTGCATAAAAATAAGAACTAATTGTTAAATCACAAAGGCCAGTGATGATACCTGATATGAGAATTATTAGTTTACGACCTAGCCTATCAACAAAAAGACCAGTTAGAATAGAAGATAATAGCAATGTAATGCCTGCAACTATATTTATTGTGTAATCTGAAATTGTACCTAATATTTCTTTGAAGATCAATTGTCCATAGGTAAGTAACGGAAAGTAGCTACTAAAAAAATTATTGAAGGTTAAAAGAAAAATAATAAAGAAGGCTCGTCGATGTCTTCTGATCGTAAATATGTCCTTTAGCGAGCGCCAAAATCTAATTTTTTTAATTTTCTCTTTCTTTAGGAATTCGTTTATCATTGTCAATTCATCAGACACATCTATTTCACCTCGTAATTTTTTTAACGTTTCCTTAGCCTCCTCCGTTCTTCCTTTCATCACCAGATAATATGGCGATTTTGGTACAAACGAAAAAAGAAGAACAAAATAGATTGACAGAAAAAGGAAACCAGAAGATGTGTATTTTATCGAATCATACGGCACTATTATAAAAGACATCAAGATACCAAGATTACACATGATACTTATCATGGTTCCGTTAACACCTCGAGTTTTTACCGATGATATTTCGGCTAAGTATATTGGAGCAACGAGGAAGCCTAATCCTAGAGAGATTCCAGACAAAAATCTTGCCAGGTACCACATCTGCAACCATTAAGAAAAAAAAAGAAATATCATACACTTTGTCGCATACAATGTTTATTTTTTAGTTTCAAATCGTGTAAAATTTAGCTATGGTTATTTATTTTATCCGATTCTGTTAGATAAATTAAAAAATTGTGAATGTAAAAACAAATATATACAGCGGACGAATTATGTAAATCTTTACATATAATTTCGCTAGACCATATATTTTACAGTGGAAGACTAAAATTGAAAAATGTAAAGATTTATTAATAAGGTTTATTAATAAACATTGTGTATCTTAGAAATATTGTGCAAGGATAAGCCTACAGAGAGTGTAATCACTAAGCTTGATTGCTACGAGATAGGTCTTTCACCGACAAATTTTCAATGTGTGGACATTTCAAATATACAAAGAGTTTTAGCAACAAGAGATTACCTAAAAATCTTTTTTACTTACAGTTGTATAAAAACTATATAAAAAAAGGGATACTATTGAGAAAAAAATATAAGAATTAAATGAATTTTTTGCTCAAAGTTATTTTTTTACGAAATTTTAAAGTTATTTATTATTTTATAGATTATTTGATAAACGTTGTAGGAGAGGGGTCGGCAACCTTTTGAGTCGGAAGCGTCAAAAATTACAATTTACAAAATTTCAAAGTTTTTAAAGAGACACAAAATTTTTTTTTGCCCACAATAAATAGTACTCGCATAAATAAAGTTTTGTGATAAAAAAAAACTAATCTATTTATGCATGTTACGTAAATTTACTTGTCTAAAACTCGTGAACGAAGCTTCATTTGTCAACAAGACCTTTCCCAAAATTTACTTACTGATTACTAATGGGCTGTATCCTCCCTAACAAAGCTGAATACACTGTAAAACATCAGCTTAATACAGTTTTTAGCAAACTTATGTAATATGTGTAAAATTTTAATGTTTTAAGGATTTAACAAATATTAGTTCGACTATTTTCTGCAACTCGTATAAGGATCCGGAAAAAATGCATCTAATACATTAAAACTTTCTACATGTTGATTGTTCACAACAGTTCTCACAATATTGCATTTCTTGGGAATTACGCTACCAGTTTGTTAAAATTGTTTAATTATACTAAAAATTGAATAACATGAAGAATGCTCGGGTTATTTACCACGTTGGAGGAAATTGGTACTTCAAGACGAATTGCCTTAGTACGTAAGCAGGAACACGATAACACGGGGATTATTCTATCGGTTAGGAATCTATGTCGTTGCACGTTACGCTCAACCTTTTCTTGATATCTGACAAGAAATGGTATAGAAATATAAAAATATAATATAAAAATACTAATGAAACTTTAACCCTAATTTTTATCGAAAACGCGGTTGTACCTAGGGAATTTTTGATAATAATCCCGTATGTAGGGTTTGTAGCCCTAATGAAACTCATATAAATTGATAAAGTTTCATAAAAGTCTAAAAAAATACTATAGAGCTTTCCTTGTATTGTAGACCTGCAATCGGAATGGTAATAAAGCTTTAGTGACTGATATAAGTATGAACATATGACTAAAAATATTGTAAACTATCTTTACTTCATTACAAATCAAAATGCAAAACTTACAAATACGTTTGTTGTCATTAGGATTATACTCCAACTTGTGACAAGTGGAAGACCGCATAATAAAATCGTATATTTTCTTCCAATTTTGTCAGTTACTAATACATTTATCGTTGGTGCTAGCATTTGACCGACTGATAAGGAAACCGCTAAAGTTGAAATATCCAATTTAATATCTTGCATTGACGAGTCTGGTAATAATAACAACACGACCATTGGTGAATTCCATCCTATCACTACGCCAAGAGATAATATTAAAAGTGTGCCTAAAAATGTTTTCGAATTACCATGAGTTCACATTTTTTCTTCTAAAATTTCAATTAAAGTAATTTTTGAGAAAACTTACAAGAGAAGATGGCGAAGTACTCCCACAATTTTGATCCATACGGTGAAATGTACGATCCTCTATTTCTGTCCCTATTCATTTCTAATTTTTGAGAATCACAAGTTTTTCTTCCTCACTGAAGACAAATAGTAATGTGACGAGATTCATTAACACCCTTTTCTAATTAGACTTCTGAATCTTCAAACTATTTTAGAAACTATTTTATTTCATCGGTTTCAACGAGTTACCTGAAATAATACAGTTGGCGTTAAAAATATAATTATTTTTGTAGCGGCAAACAATTTGAATCTAACAAGGAAACCACAGTAGGACACAGTTACCATTTTTCCAAAATTTGCAAATTTAAACAGGACAATAAATGAATCAATTTATTAATGTATTACGCATTTAATAAATGTATTTTTGGGTGCTCTAGTTAGATTATAAAACTAAACAATTTATTCTGATTTACTCTGTTTATTCTTAGCTAGCTCGACTAATGCTTGAGACGATTAAAAGAAAGGTAGGATTAAATGACTTGAGAATTTATTTATTGCGACATCAATGAAAGCAAAGTAATATATCCTCAGGCAAGAAATAAAAAATAATTAAATGTGACTTACGTGAGTTTATTCGAATCTCGACTGCTGATATATTTTAATGAAGGACAATTCTATTATTACAAGTAGCAAAATTATGTAAACTGAATTTAAACATCAGAATTATTCAAGATTTATTCAATATTAATCGATATCTATTTAGTATATTATCTACGAAACTTTCCAGGAGCTGACTCTTCTTGTTGTAAGACGATCAGCGAATAAATCGTTAATTCTCCACACTTTATGACAGTCTACTGAGAAATATTCTTTCTTTATTGATATTCTACGAACAACATAAATTTCAGTGTACTCTGTATACGTTATAAGACTGTCTTATCAAATTTATGAACTCAACTTGTCCTTCAGAGTTGCACTTTATTTGCCTATCTTTGTAAGTGGAAATAATTTATTTTATTGTAAATAATAACAAATATTATAATAAAGACAGCACAAAAGATAACGATTAATACAGTAAATATAGTTTATTGACATAAATTTCCTGGTCCCCCTCTCAGAGAAGTATGACTAGCTCAATAACGTCAAGAAACGTTATGTTTTTTATTTTCTGTCAAAACATATAGACTAAAGTTGATAAAGTCGTACCCCATAAGAAAATAGGCTTATAAATTGTCTGATTTTATATATGAATAAGAAGTATTTTTATTTTCCTTAGTCTCTTATAACAATGATTTTATTTATTTTAATTACGTTCGAAGAATCTATACGATTTTCAATAAAAGTTACAAATCGTATTAAATAAATATAATATCAGAACGGCTAAGGAATCAAGGTGTAAATGCTACCACCCATTGTCTTACTCACACTTAAGAAAGAAATTAAAACAAAGACAATAAAATTTTTTATTTGTAGATAATAATTAAGAAGAGTCAGTTTTAAAACTCATTTCTTGTTTTTATGTTATTTCCTGCATATAAATCGTGTATGAATATTTTACATTATAAATATTATTTAATATTTTCTACACGATCATCTTACAAAAAATTGCACAACTAATTTCTTTTATTTTTGAAGTTAAAACTTCTTTAGAATTGGGGTGATTTGAAAAAATGTAACGCGGCGATGAAACGCGACTATGAAACCATGACAAATATATAGAATCGAAAATGCGAAAGAATGAGACAGAATATAGCTATACAGTTTTTCTTTTTCTCGGTCTCCTTTTTATGCATTGCTTCGTAGTCCCCACTTTTAACTACTAAGCGTTGTATATGTGTATGTTTGTGTATGACTGTATACTACGAAGCGTGGACTCATATCATGTCGATACTATACCTGTCCAGTGGCTAGGTTAAAAACATAAGTTTGTCTTACGACTGGCCGCTAGATTACCCACGTTTCTCACACACAAGTAAAACTTTTTCATAAAAACTATAAAAGATCTCTAGCATTAAAAAAATTTACTATCGTTTTTTTCTGGATGATATTTGTAATATATTCACAAATCTTGTCAATGTAAGGCTGAGTCGATGCAACTAGAATGAAAAGTTGTTGCTCTTTTATTTTAAAATGATAGGTCTTTCGCACCTATTACTAAATTAGGGGGAGCTAGGAGAAAAGTGGAGCTTTCTCAATAAATATATACTAAATGAACATTTTAAATAAAATACATTTTTAATAAATAATAGTATTGAATCCAAATGGAGAAAACTTCATAACGTTAGAACACCGACTGTACAACATACCGGACATCATTGATGTTTGAGTTTCGCGCCGATTAGGATGCGCAGATCACATTGCGCGCATGGGGAGGGTCGAACGGAAAAAGACCACTAGGTAGACCAAGACATAGATGGGAGGACAATATTAGGAGGGATCTTAAAGGAATAGGCTACTAGAACCGCGAATGGAGAGAAGGTCGCGCTCAGGGTTGCGTCAGGGTACACTGGCGAGATTTAGTGTTTGCGGATATGATTTTCCAAGTTCCTAATGCTAATTAATAATTAATAATAATAATATTATTGAATTATAATGTGTTTCTTTTACAACTTTTTAAGAGAAAATATTGTTAGAATCTTTGCGATTCAAAACTCGATGAAACGAAAAAATGCAACCCAAATTGTTCTGTTTTTTCTTTTTCAGACATTTAAGAGAATTAGTAAAAGCAACAACAAAAATACTTGGTTGTTTTGACCCATGATAAATATATCATATATTTACAGAATGACTATCATCTAGCTGAGTTTTATAAAAGGATATATTATATTTACTTACGTTAGAACGGGGTATCTTTCCTTCGATATACATCTTACGAATTTTATGTCTGTTAATGGCTATTGCATTCGGGATTCTATCTTGATTGCTAGAATTGAAAAAGTTGTAGTTTTTGTCAGCTACTCCCATTCCAAGATCATACCGGTGCTCTTTGTTATATGTGGTAACAATATTATTATAAATAAACCTTAAATTTGCCTACTTCTAAATACTGTGCATTAATCTCATTCTCTCAAAACATGCTTTTTTGAAGGTTTTACATATAACTTGTGTTATCTGTACATATGATATTTTATCAAATTTTTGCATACTATTAGATGTCTGTGATAATATTTTTTATACTTTCATACATAGTAACATATCCAATTTGTAATAAAATAATTTGGAAAAATTTGTGATATTACTTTAAAGAAATAGTATGTATAATAAATATTTCCCTATTTATACCGTGCCAATTTTCTGCTAACAATAACAATTTTTTTATAATATTATAAATAACACGCGTTAAAGGCGGCATGAGTAATTATTTTTAGATGCTAGTATTATGAGAATAAAAATAATATAGTCATTTCGATCATTTCTATTCATTTTTTATATTCCACAATAATATCACCAAAAGATATATTAGCATTTCAGTTTGTAATAAGCAATTTAATCTTGAAATCTCCTAAATAATTATCTAAGAAGAATTTTTTTCTATCATTAGATGCCGTCCGGCTATTTTTTTTCATTTGAGGTTTTATAATATGATTCTAAACATTATAGATATGTATGTTAATCTCTTTATCGTAATCATTTTGTGTATAATAAATATTTTTTCTTCGTGAATATTTTAAGAACTTCATTTACTTCAATCTTGTTTAATAATATTTTTATTAAAGTATACCGTGGGTGAAAGGAATTTTTAAGTATTACATACAATTATCAAAATTATTTAACGTTTGCATTATTTGTCAAATCTTTTAATATTTTCGCCATAGCTGCAGGATTGTCTTTTGGTACCTGAAATTTATTATTTATTAAAAGTTTTATATTCAATAATTGAGTCGATAATTATGAAATTAATTCAACATAAGTTATTAAAGTTCTTAAAAAATATAAGAATAAAATTATTTCTGTAGGGTTTTCTCAAAAATATTACTTATAATTTAATTTCTATAAGAAAAAAAAGGATCATGCATGCATTCATAAAAATATCCCTCAGCATTTCCCTTAACATTTGAATCGTAAATACTAAATTATATATTTTTTGTATTTTTAAACAAAAAATATGCGTGCAATTAGATACAACGATGCAATTAGATTAGTTTCCTAATTATCGACAAATACATTTAAAGAAAGTATTACAAAATATATATAATACCATATGTCCTGCTCTGTTGACCCAATAAAATCCAAAATTATCGTAATGTTTAGAGTAACCTTCGATAATATGATCAGAAACCAATGAAAATCTTTTAGCTTTATGCCAATTGTAAGAATTTATCCAATGCATATTATCAATCCAGAGTACTGTGCCTGTAAATTTCCAATTTTATTCGAACATTTATTCCAAAATAAAAGAAATATAGAGTAAATATATAGTACGAATAAAAAATTCACACCTGGCATATCAACGACGAGGTCCATTTGTCCAGTGTATACAAAGACATTAATATTAGTTTCGTTTAGTAATAATTCCACTATAAAATACAATAATATTAGGTTCTCATAGTAGTGACGTAACATCTTTATCTAACTCGATGAAGGTTACATTTAATAATGTGTACTTAAATTTTTCATGATATTTAATTTACTCTCGATCAGATAAATCAACATATTTTTTTATCTACCGTGCTTGAAAGCGTATCTTTGTGAATTAGTCTACTTGGGATTAAAAAAAGATAACAACTATTATTATCTCAGCAAATACACAAAATCTCATTGTTAGATTTTGAGTGCTAAATGTATAATATAAATGTATTACAATTGTGTGAGAGAGAATTACCTTTATCGACAACCGGTTTCATGAAATCCTCTCGCAACATATTGAAAACCATGTCGGATTGTCGACCATGAAAGGCTTTAAGACCAAGTGCATTTATTACTGGTCCGTTCATCAATTCTTCTAAACTTTTACTGTCACGCGAAATCAAATTGTAATATTTGGCATCTGTTGTATTATTAAATTATTATTATTATTATTATTATTATTATTATTATTACTATTACTATTACTATTAATATTATTATCGTCGGTTATGTATCTTTAAGGTTTGATTTTTTGAGACATTTTGAATTATCAGATTTATTTAAAAGTCACTATACCTGGAATATTTTTTAAGGAATTTAATACTATTTACATATATATATATATATATATATATATATATATATATATATATATATCTGTTACGCTTTTTAAATTATTGCCTTTCGATTTTTGATATCCCTGTTATTTTGAAGATTAAGTTCAATTAGGTACTATCTCAACGAGCTATTAATATTATTATTATTTAATTGTGCTTTTTTTATCGTAGCAAGTTAACTGAGTTATATTTGATAATAGTTTACTAAAATTACGGTCTCTTTTTTTTAAAGTCATTATATTTATAATACTGAAAAAATAAGATCACCTCCTTCAGTATAAATTGATGATAGTTTCTCGAAAGTTTGAGAAGGTCCATAGAAAGGGGATAGTTTCGTTAGAATGTTATAGAAATCTATATTATCTGTAAGTTGTAGAATGACATTTTTTGTATATTCCCGTAAAGAAGTAGCCATTGACCATTGACCATTATTAACAGCATCTCTAGTTGCGTTGGCTAATATTTCTATTTTTCTATAACCATTAGAATCAATCATACCCTAAACAGGTGTAATATAAATTTATCTTAGTTTGGTAGATATGGTGATTGATCGTTTATAGGACAATTTACTCTATAGCATTACCGTGCTAAGTAAAAAAGGTGCCCAAGTAAGAACAGAATCGATTGGAGATATCCATGCATCACCAAGACCAATTCCTTTTAGGTTACTTTTAATAGTACCTGATTGCTGTTCCTATAAAATTAATATATAATATCTATTATTTTATGTTATACATTATATAAAATTATATTCTACTAATATTTGTGTGTGTGATGTGCTTACATTGGTAAGTATTATTGCTGTAATTATATTGTTATAATCATTGTATATATTTATTTGTTATTATACTTTTGCGTTCATAAAAATATTAGTGTAAAGCAATGCAGATAAATAGTAATATTTTTTGTTAAATAATTTTCAAAGGAATGAATCTCTTAAAATAAATAAAAGAGAAGATAATTAAAGGAAATATATATATATTCGAATATTATATATATATATATATATGTAAGTTTGGGCTAGGCCAAACTATAACGCGACACGTCAGAGGTCGTGTCTGCTCGACACTCATGCCAGGCGAGATACGCGGCCGTTCGCACTCGTCAGTCGTAACTGCGTGATAAGAGCAGAAACCACGTTGAGATACGTGGGAGACTCATGGTGTCTACCGCCAAACGATATTATAAATTTCAATTTATAGTAATTGTAATTTTTATAATTAGTTAATATTTATATATTAATAATTATAATCTAGTAAAKCTGTACTTGTTGTTGATTCAGGTAACCCTGCGTAATATCTTGTATTATAAATTATTCTAATCGTTTTGTATATGTACATAGTGTAAATATATTTCAGTTATTACTAGCATCAACCGCAGTACAATTAATTTGTGACGTTGTTTCCAAATTTCGTAAGACAAAGGCCCTTGTCNTTTCGTAAGACAAAGGCCCTTGTCTTATATATATATATATATATATATAAAATAATATTTGTCTTTTTATAGGTTCCAGTCACTTTTCTATTACCACCTTCTCACACTTATTCTTTACTACCAGAGGGGACATGTATTTTTCGCCTCTCTGGATTCAATAAACATATTGTTTTTATCTTTTGTTTCTTCGGACGGATCACTTATTTACTCACAGTTAGTATGTTACTAACTGTGCTCATATGTGGCTTGATTATAGTAATCATGCCGGAAGCTAGTAATCCACAGTAAGTAGATTTATATATAATAATTATTATAAAAAAATTTGATTATATAATAATTATAGCATTATTGTTATATTTTAATTATTTATATTTACAATATTGCAGATATAGTTTTTATTTAAAAGATTATCTTTAATATTTTCTCATTAACGGATTTTAGGGTTCTATGAATTATAAATATTTTATAAAATGTCTAATAATAAGTATTAACTTTATATAATATATTTTTCATATTATTAAAAAATAAGAAAATAAAAAATAGTACAGACCTTATACCAAATTAGAGCAAATTCAGCCCCCATTTTTCCACCATACGATTCGGTTAAGATATAAGTAGGTACATTCGAAAATTTTGGTAATTTCTTTAAAAAACCTTTCATGCATTCGACAAGATCAATAGCAATTTGTTCGTTTGTTAGAGCATATGCTGATAAGTTTTCAACATAGCTAAATCCTGCACCAACTGGGTTATCAATGAACAAAACATTGTAATCTTTAACCTGTTAGAAATAATTTTGTTATGCATTTCTGTAATACTTATTCTTATTTCGAAATGTCCAAAATGAGAAGAAAACAAATTCTTACCCACGTATAATTCCTTGGTCTTAAATTTGTATCGAGAGGACCAAGTTCTTCGAAGTTTCCATAAGAAGTAGACGATGCACCAGGACCACCTTGTAACCAAATTACTAAGGGTTTCTCATAATACGATTGTACGTTTGCTGTTGTATAATAAAGCCACCAGAACATATGGGAATATTTTCTAACCGTTACATATCCCCAATCTTGTTCACCTGGACCAAAACCTACTTTTCCTAATATCAAAATTATTCAATTCACTATTTTTTATTTTTTTTGTTTTTATTTATATATTTTATATTGTAATAAAAATAGATATTTTAAAAATATGCTAATATTACCGAGACTTTCGGAAAGAAGACACGATAAAATTATAAAAACTAATGTTGAACGATGCATGTTCACGAATTAGAATTTACGAGACACTGATTGCACAGATTTTTACGATTGTATTTAAAATATCGTCTTATCGATACCCAAAATAGATTAGATACGATTCTATTTATGACTTTTATGAAAAAGAATATGAGCTTCTTACATGAAAAGTGATCTAACATTAATTCCGACATTCGGAAAAATTAGTCTGGTAGAGAAATAAAAAGTAAAAATAAAAAGAAAGGATCTATACCTGACAATTGATTGAATTAAATTATGTTTTCAAAAATTTACATAAATAACAAATGCAGTAATTAATAAAGCGTATATTGCTACGTGTTTCTCGCCAATGTGTCATGAGAAATATGTTTTCAAACTTTTCAAAACTTTGATTGATACTAAACTGTTAACACTGAACTGACCGTTTATGAACCCCAACTGTGTACGGCACTTAGCAGAATCTTATTCAGATAACGCTACTGCATACTTCCGATATTCAAGCGATGTATGTGTATGTATGTGTTAATTACGAGCCAGCACATATTACCTTTATCTTCCAAGTAAAGTATTGCAATTATGTAATTTTTTCGATCTCCGGATTTGAACAAATTTTTACGTTTCGAGGTCTTCTTAGTACAAAAAAATGTTTTTTTAAACATTGGTCTGGGCGTAAGTTTTTGATGATTTTAACGGAAACGGCTGTTATAATCTTTTTAAAACTTAATAACTTTACTATTATATATAAGTTAAAAGCTACAACTTTTATTTGAAACTTTTTTTTGAATCGTACTTAGATTTTATTCTAAAATATACCTGCTAAAAATAGTTATCTGGGAAATGTCAACCGGTATAGTGTCAATCGAAAGTATTATAGGATTTTAATTCCTAAAAAAATATTAAGCAAGAGGCTCTTAGTTACATTTTCAGAACTTTTGAAATGAAGATATTCATTTTCAATGCAGTCTTTTGCTACCTGTTTTAGAAAAAAAAATCATGTGTGCAGATCACACGTGTTAGAAGTGAAACCTTCAAAAAACTAAGTTTCGAAAGAATCAGACGAATTTATAGTTTCAAGAATAAGATAATTGTAGAATTTATTTAATAAAATATTATTACCATATATAATAAAGATCACCGGTATGATCTCTGGGTGGAATAGCTGATAAAAATTACACTTTTCCAAATTCAAGCAATAAAAATGGAATGCTGAATGCGATAAGTATATGTAGGATTATTGGGTTCTTATAAATGAAAAATAACACAAAATATAATTTTAACCAGAAAACTTTTATATTTAAGTGCACAAGGAATGGCACGTCTTTACCGAAGGGCTGTTTCGAATAGACTAAAAAAAAAGGAACAAAGGTGCACACATATTAGACTTACGACTCGCTCTCTATATCGGCGACATCTATGACGTCAGCCGATCTCCACAGCATGAAAGTTCATACGTCTTACAATAAACTATGGTTTTCTAGATATCTAAGAAGCGAACCAAAGGGATTGATTTTTGTTCTTAAATCTGAGTTACACATTCCAACAGTATAGATAGACACCAAAATCGGAGGGTGTTTATCAAAGGAAATATTATTCGTCGAAAACTAAGTAAATATAAATAATTCTTTTTTCGAGACTCAGGTATAAAATTTTTTTGTTAGTATGGTTATCAATTTCCCGTTTTCATATACATTCTTGCGCTGTCTAACAAACATTTTAGGATAGACAAATAAAGACGTTTCGAAAAACATATGGAAAATACTGCAAGACTGAATGAAGGTTCTGGTAAAAATGCAATGAGAGATCTAATAAAGATAATCTCTAGAAATGTTTTTTCAACTCTGTAGCCTACCACACTTCGCGAGACCCTTATTATTTATAACATATCTTGTCTTAATTCTTTGATCTACAAACTTATCTTTCTAAACAATCTCGTCTAAATAAAGATCTGAATAACGAAAAATCTAAAAAATGCATTGAATCGTATCGCTCTCTCAGCTTATCCAACTGTGTACACTACGAGTCTCAAATTTCAGCTCCGTGGTAAGCTCCACCGATTCACGCTGGGCGTTCAGCCTGTTAAAAATGTTTTTATTTTATTGAAAAATTAGTATAAGTTTCTTAAATACGCAAATATCATAATTTATAATATAATTTTCATATATGCATGGGTCAGTACATCTCTTTGGATATTTTTCATATAAAAATCAAATTTAATAAACATATTTTATCTTTAGGTATCAAATATATTTTATAAAGAAGCAAAATATAAAAATGTGACAGAGTGTGAGAACGTGACTTACTTTTGAATAGAATTTGTCAGCTGCTCCTCATTTATTCCACAGTTTTCTCCAATTCTTTTTCTCTGGTGTATCTGGTAATCCTTTTTTTTTTTTTTAATATTTCAGACAATACAATTATTATATATTCTATGTACTTCAAAATTATTTATTATGATATTTGCGAAATAAAGAATTTAATACTTATTTTTCAATAAAATAGCAACATTTTTAAATAGAAAAGATATGACACGTCGTAAAAAAAAACTATAGGCATGAATATTATCGCATCAATAATAAAGATAATAAATGTAGATCGAATTTCAACAGACCTTCCCTGTTTTGTATAATTCTATTCTCACGATGAGGAACCGACCTTGGGGTGTAGGTAGTTGACAATAACTAATATTTTCAAAATTCTATCTATCAAGATGGAATGCTGAATGCGATAGCCGTAGATAGAAACAAAAATTCTAGAATATTTATCGGCAGAAAGATACGTCGTCCTCTAACCGAAGTAAATATAATATTTTTTTTTTGAAACTCAGGTAGATGAATTTTTTCTTTCACACTTTGAATTTGAGATATCTTTGTCATGGGATAGCATACACAAGTATTTCTTTTTGTGTTGCAACTAATAACTGTAGATGCTGTTAAAGAAGGGAACAATTGTGGTAGTATTTTTTTCGTTTCATCGGTTTTCGAATTACAACAATTTTAAAATCTATTTTTTAGATTCGTTGTTTTATTTTATAATATTAAAAATTTTTTTTAAATTTATTTCTTATATTTTTTTTTTCTATATTTGTAAAATAAGTTATATTATTTTATTCTTATTGGAAATATTAAGTAAATAGAGTTTATTTTTTTTTACACGTGTCTAGTTTCTCCTATTTAAAAACTTTCTATTTTATTGAAAAATTAGTATAAATTTCCTAAATACGCAAACATTATATTAAAAACATGTCTTCGGATATTTATATGAAAAGAATTCTACAATGTTGTTTAATTTTTTTTCTCTGATATATCTGATAATCATTTCATTTTTTTGTAAAATATTGCAGACAATACAATTATTATAATCTATATATTTCATAATTGTTAATTATAATAATATTTGCGAAATAAATAATTTTATATTAATTTTTCAATAAAATAGCAACATTTTTAAATAGAAAAGGAATACTACGTTTCGTAAAATAAAAACAGACCATGCACATTCTTTCTTTATTTCGACCGTCGGTTCGTTTGGACCTTATGCTTTTGTCGCATACCTACGTGCTTATCTCTGTTTATTCGTCCTACCCTTCTATCGCTTCTAACTACAAACATTTCGAGTATCGAAAAAATACGTGTCCACGCTTTGTAGTATGCAGTCGCACACAATCGCACACATATACAACCAGGAGCGATAACTACGATACATAGCATAAAGAGGAGACCGAGAATAAGAAAAACTGTATAGCCATACTCCGTCTATCTCTCGCAGGCTCAATCCTATCTGTTTGTCTCTCTTTTTCTCGTTATTTAGTATAGCAGCCGTTACATAGCTGCGTTTCCGTTTATTTACTTTTCAGATCACTCCATTCTAAAGAAGTTTTCACTTCAAAAATACTAATGAAAGTTTAACCCTAATTTTTCTCAAAAACGCGGTTGTACCTAGGGAGTTTTTGATGTTAATCCTGTATGTAGGATTTGTAGCCCTAATGAAACTCATATAAATTGATAAAGTTTCATAAAAGTCTAAAAAAATACTATAGGGCTCTCCTTTCATTATAGACTTGCAATCGGAATGGTGATAAAGCTTTGGTGACTGATATAAGTATGAACATATGACTGAAAATATTGTAAACTATCTTTACTTCATTACAAAACTTACAAATACTTTACACATTATGACAGTCTACTAAGAAATATTCTTTCTTTATTGATATTTTACGAACAACATAAATTTCAGTGTACTCTTTATACGTTATAAGACTGTCTTATCAAATTTGTGAACTCAACTTGTCCTTAAGAGTTGCACATTATTCGCCTATCTTTGTAAGTGGAAATAATTTATTTTATTGTAAATAGTAACAAATATTATAATAAAGACGGCACAAAAGATAACGATTAATACAGTAAATATAGTTTATTGACATAAATTTCCTGGTCCTCCTCTCAGAGAAGTATGACTAGCTCGATGACGTCAAGAAACGTGATGTTTTTGAAGTAAAAACTTATTTAGAATGGGAGTGATTTAAAAAGTAAATAAAGGGAAACGGAGCTATGTAACGAAGCTATGAAACGGCAGTTATACTAAAAAACGAGAGAAAAAGAAACAAACATATAGGATTAAGCCTGCGAGAGAATGAGACGGAATATAGCTATACAGTTTTTCCTATTCTCGGTCTCCTCTTTATGCTATGCTTCGTAGTTATCACTCCTGGCTAAATATGTCTGTGTTTGTGTGCGACTGCATACTACAAAGCGTGGACACATATTATTTCGATACTCCAAATGTTTGTAGGTAGGAGCGATAGAAGGGTAGAAGAATACGCAGAGATAAGCTCGTAGGTAGGCGACAAAAGACTAAGGAACAAACTAACCGACGGTCGAAATAAAGAGAAAAGGTGCGTGGTCTGTTTTTTTTACCAAACGTGTCATTTCTTTTCTATTTAAAAATGTTTATATTTTATTATGAAATTAATAATTAATTATTTATTTCCCTAATATAGTTATTAACAATTACAAAATAAATAGAATATAATAATTGTATTGTCTGCAATATTTTACAAAAAAATGAAATGATTATCAGATAAATCAGAGGAAAAAAAATTAACCAACATTGTAGAATACTTTTCTTATAAATATCAAAAGACGTGTTTTTTAATTATAATGTTTGCGTATTTAGAAAATTTATACTAATTTTTCAATAAAATAGAAAAGCTTTTAAATAGAAGAAACTGGACACGTGACAAAAACAAATATTATTCGCTATTATATATCTAATAAAAAAACAGTAAAATAACTAATTTTAAAAATATAGAAAAAAATTTAGAAAAAAAATTTTTAAAAAGATTTTTAATAATATAAAATAAAACAACGAAAATAATAATAGATTTTAAAATCGTTGTAATTCAAAACCCAATGAAACGAAAAAGATACTACCACAATTGTTCCCTTCTTTAACAGCATCTACAGTTATTAGTTGCAACACAAAAAGAAATAATTGTGTATGCTAACCCATGATAAAGAAATCTTAAATTCAAAGGAAGGGTGAAAAGTGCGAAAGAAAAAATTCATCCTTCTAAGTTTAAAAAAAATATAATATTATATTTATTTGGGTTAGGACAGCGTATCTTTCTGTCGATAAACATTCTACAATTTTTGTTTCTATTTATGGCTATCACATTCAGCATTCCATTTTAATTGTTTGAATTTGAAAAAGTGTACTTTTTATCAGCTATTAAACCCAAAGAATATACCAGTGACCTTCATTATATATCGTTATAATATTGTAATAAATAAATCCTACAATTATCTTACTCTTGAAACTGTGCATTCGTCTTATTCTCTGGAAACTTAAATTTTTGTAGGTCTTTCTTCTAACACGTGTGATCTGCACACATGGTTTTTTATTTCTTTGTAAAAAATAAAATAATTAATTTTTAAAGTATGTATGAAATATATCAATGCTAATATAGAGATTAAATGTAATATTTCTTATTCATAGATAACATTACACAATTTATACGCCAAACTGATTTCGACGACATAAAGTTTACAACCGACAATGATAGGCAAGTAAACGACGACCTTAAAGGAAAAGTTGAGTAATGTGACAACCCAAATTACGGATTTTATAAGATAGTCTTTAGTAGACTGTCATATAATGTGAAAAGGTCGATTTATTCACTGACCATCTTAGAGCAGGAAAAATCAGCTCTTGAAGTCTCGTAAATACTCTACAAAATTTATATCGGATAATCTTGAATAAATCTCGAATAATTTTTATTTTTAATCACAGTTTACATAATTTAGCTATTTATAATAAGAAAATCGTTCGGCAATAAAATAGATTAGCACTCGAGATTCGAATAAACGCACGTAAGTTACATCTAATTAACTTTTATTTTTTACCTAAGGAAATAATATAATGATGATCTTTTTTGATTTTTGCAAGATATAAATTTTTAAGTCATTTAATTCTGTCTGTCTTATAATCGTCTCAAGTATTAGTTAAGCTAGCTGAGAATACGAGGAGTAAATCATAATAGAATTTTTAGCTTTATAATTTAATTAGCACCCAAAAATACATTCAATAAATACATAATACATTTATACATTTAATAATTAATTTCCCTGTTGAGTTGGCTAAGTTTGAAAAAAATGTTATCTATGTGTAACTGTGGTTTCCTTGTTAGATTTAAATTGTTTATCGCTAAAATAATATAATTCTAACACTAATCGCATTTTTCAGGTAACTCGTCGAAATCACTGAAATAAAATAGTTTCGAAAATAGTTTGACGATTCAGAATAGAGAAACAAATTATAAAACGGTGTTAACAAATCCCGTCTCTTTATTATTTATCTTCAGTGAGGAAGAAGAAGTTTTGATTCTTGAAAATTAGAAATGAATAGGGACGGAAATAAAGGCAAGTACTTATCACTACATGGTTCAAAAAAGTGGGAATACTACTCTATCTTCGCATGTAAGTTTTCTCATAAAATTATTTTCGTTGAAATTATAGAAGAAGAAATGTGAACTCGTGGTAATTCGAAAATATTTTCAGGCACACTTTTAATATTATCGATGGGCATAGTGATAGGATGGAATTCACCAATGGTCGTGTTGATATTATCATCTGATTCGTCAATTTATGATATTAAATTGGATATTTCAACTTTAACGGCTTCTTTATCAATTGGTCAAATGCTATCACCACCGATAAATTTGTTACTAACTGACAAAATTGGAAGAAAATATACGATTTTATTGTGCAGTCTCCCACTAATCGCCAGTTGGAGTATAATTTTAATGACAACGAACGTATTCGTAAGTTTTTCATTTTTATTTGCTAGGAAGTAAAGATAATAGTAAAATATCATACATTTCATTTTCATATATGCCTATACTCATTTAAGTCAATTAACACTATCGCGCAGTTACGAAAAAATTACCTATTAGAATTTTACTTAAAGAAATTAACTTTTATAAAAAATAACTGTTTCTACAGGATATATCATTACAAGCATAAATATTCTTTTTTGTTATATGGAAAGCAGAGATCTTTTAAAATGTTTCTTTACAAATTCATTAATTGTAAAAATTGTTTTAGAAACAAAGCAAATATGCAAGAAATAATATTAAAAAGAATTTAGCTTATATGAACAATCAAAGATAAATTAACTGCATTTTATAACAAAAACTGAATATGGGTATTATGCCCATTTCTAATTTGGAAGATTAGCGTACGAAAAATTAGCATATCTAAGAAGTACATTACCAAAAAAAATGATACAAGCAAATATTTGGAATGTTCTATGTAATTGAACCTTTAATATCATCATTTAATCAAGGTTGAATATTAAACACTGAAATCTTAAGTAGAATGAACATAATTCAAAAATATTTAAATAAGTGTTGTAGGCATCTAAAGATTTATAGGAAATAATTGTCTGAACGTGGGTGACACACAAATAATTTCGATCAGTGTACTTATTATGCCTTAGTACGGTATTTTTGTAAGAATAAAACTAAAAAATATGCTATAACTGATTTAATGGTTTTAAGCAAAAACATTATTAACATAAAGTGTAAAGTTTTAGGTTTCAATCGTGATATTTAGAGATAATTTTACAAGGAATTTTAAAATCAACTAAATGAGATCAACTAAGTATATCTTTTTCTTACAATTGTATGACAAATATATGTGAGAAAAATAAGTATTATTGAGAGAGTAAACCTAATGGACAGAAAATGTTTCATGAAGATCATTTCTTTAAGCAATTTAAAGGCTTTCGATGTTTTATTTAAATATACCTTTTATTTTTTTTAACATTCTTGTAAGGCATATTAAATACGAGTTTAGTGACTTCAGAAACATATAATTTTTATCATTTATTATGTAGATATTAACATTTACAAATAATTAGAATACATTGTGTAAGAAAACCTTTCTGCACCTTCTATCTAATATTACTAAACTTCGAATAATATGCAGGGCTCTATGTGGTTTTTAGTACCATATATTGTTAGTGTGTTTATTAATGGTAAAAATAATTATTACTCATGAGAAAGAGTAACTAATTATATGATATTTTTTTTCTTTCTTAATGGTTGCAGATGTGGTACCTGGCAAGATTTTTGTCTGGAATCTCTCTAGGATTAGGCTTCCTCGTTGCACCAATATACTTAGGCGAAATATCATCGGTAAAAACGCGAGGTGCTAACGGAACAATGATAAGCATCATGTGCAATCTTGGTATCTTATTGTCTTTTATAACAGTGCCGTATGATTCCATACGATACACAACTGCTAGTTTCCTTTTATTGTCGATCTGTTTTTTGTTTCTTTTTTTGTATTTACCAGAGTCGCCTTATTATTTAGCGATGAAAGGAAAAACGGAGGAGGCTAAGCAAACGTTACAAAAATTACGAGGTAAGACAGATGTGTCAGATGAATTAACTATGATAGACGAATTCATAAAGAAAGAGAAAATTAAAAAAATTAGATTTTGGAGCACCTCGAAGAACATATTTACGGTCAGAAGACATCGACGAGCCTTCTTTATTATTTTTCTCCTAACCTTCAATAATTATTTAAGTAGTTACTTTCCGTTACTTATTTATGGACAATTGATCTTCAAAGAAATATTAGGTGCAATTTCAGATTACACAATAAATATAGTTGCGGGTATTACGATTCTATTATCCTCTATCCTATCTAGTCTTTTTGTCGATAGGCTAGGTCGTAAACTAATAATTCTCGTATCAGGTATCATTACTGGCCTTTTAGATTTAACGATTAGCTCTTACTTTTATGCTAAGGATTATTTTAAAGTTGACGTATCCTCGTATTATGTTATACCAGTAATTGCATCTATTTCAACAATCTTCTTCTGTAACTTTGGATTCTGCAGTGTCTTGTTGATCATGATGTCTGAGATTTTCGCAGTTGAAGTCAAAGTACTTAGTTCATGTATTCTCGGTATCATTAGTGGTATACTTGCAATGATTAATGGCAAGCTTTATATTCTTTTAGCAATATCTTTGAATTACGGTCATGGTCTTCCGTTTCTTGGATTTTGTCTTTTCGTTTGGGTAAATACGGCTTTGTTGTACTATATGTCACCGGAAACCAAAGGCAAGACTTTTATAGAAATTCAAAGAGAACTTCAAGATTAGAAGTGAAATCATTTTCTTGTTTATTTATTTATATTGACTCTGTAACTCTTAAAAACGCTATTATAATGATAATAAATTTCTAAAAAACCTATACAGGATCGCTTTATTCGAAATGACTGCAGCAGTCTCCACACTATCAATAATTTGATGTCATTACTAAGTCCAGGTTTTTCTAGGACGATCTGTGCCCTTATCAGATAAGTTCACTTAGTAAAAAAGTAGAGAGTTTATTTCTTTAAACATTATGGTAAAAATATATAAGAGGCATTATACATCAAAAGTCTCGAGAGAGTGTGGCGAATGCAGAGTTGTCGATGATCTAGAAGAACGATTTTAAGAAAGACCATTTCTTTGTATAACGCTATGCAACAGCTAAGTTCCAGCAATGCTGTTTGCTTTTAAAATTCAATCTTCTAAATCAATGGCAGTTTTATTCTAGTTATCAATTGACGAAAACGACACCGTTATTGTTTCAGAGGGATTTTATTTGTAGTATATTATTCTAATTCTAAAAAATATGGTATTTGTAAATTATTTAAGCGACTAAGAGAAATTCTAAATAAATTGGTATTTATATTTACCTAAAAAATGGACCAATATTGCACAGCAATATTTTTGTATTTACAATTTTCGATAATATATAATAAAACTAAGGTAATTAAATGCATTTTACGTTATTTATATTTATTTAATTATGTTAATTTTAGTATAAAAACAAAAAAGATGCCGGAGAAATTAAACCAATAAATTTAAAAATTAAAAAAAGATTTAAAAAGAATTCGGCCTATCTAGAAAAAGTATTACATTAGTATCACATTATATCACGTAATTAGGTCCGGAAAAAAAAGAAATCTTTAAAAATATAGATAAAAAATACTAAAATTGGAAAAAGGGTATAGCCGGATAAGTATGGGAAATCTGCCCCCGTGGCTTTTTTGACTCGCATTTGGGGGATCGATTTGGTGTCGAATAAAAATAAATCACCCCAAATTTTAGCTCTTTTACTCAAACGGTTCTCGAGATTTTCAAAAAAAACCTGTTTTTTCGATTTTATTTTTTTTTATAGTAAAATTCAAAACTAATGAATGATGATTTTTTTCTAGTTCTTAGGATTCTAAGACATGAAAAAAAATATGATCATAATATTTTAACGAAAAGCCGATTTTTGACAGAAAGAAAATTAAATTTTTTTTTTTAGCTTTTTTGAAATATGTCACTCACCAAAATTTTTCAGAAAATGTCTTTTATACTCCTCTACACTCAGGAATTTTCTTGAATTTTTTGAAGTGGTGGAATAATATGAAAAAAATTAAAAACTTATTTTTTTTCTAAAATCTCAAGTTTGAAAAATCATAAACGACATATGGAAAGATAAAGGGTGGCCAGAGGAATGAAAAGAAGGAATAGTATGCCAAATTTTCAAGAAAGGAGATAGAAAAGAAGTGAGCAATTATAGAGGAGTAACGTTGATGTGCACAGCATACAAGATATATGCAGCAATAGTGGAAAAAAGATTAAGAGAGGAAGCATGTTATGGCTTAAATTCCTCAACTAAGAGTCCTCTGGCAATGTTATATATGCAATGAAGTGGAGAATAATGGGTTAGGTTAAGATGTAAAATAAAACACGTGATTGAGCCAATAAAAGATGCGAAGCTTTATTGGCTCGTCAGGGAAAAGCCTTGTGGCATATAAACCCTGGATGATATTTAATTATACAATAAGAGTGCACCACGTGATGTTACCACGCGGAAAAATACCGTCGATGTGAAATATATATAATGGAAAGATCTCACCTCTCGCACTCCTCAAGTATAGCGATCACAACCTTAAGGGTTGTGACATTGAATGGGCTCACTTTCACAAGTCTTAAAGATTAAGATATTCTCTTCGTTGTCCCTTGTGAATTCTTAAATCTTTTGTCCAATATGGCTTCGATGTTCTTTAGATGGTAAAGATGTATCGTCATAGGCGTCCGGTGGTGGAATAGAAAGAATGCCCCTTTGTACTGACCCAGCAGGGCGTATGCACTAGGGGATTGAGAAGTGGGGATGCAAGAGGTGGGGGTAGCTAGAGAAGCGCTTCGATAGTTACTGGTAGTTGATCGATGCTCGCAATGAGTATCGATCTAGAATCCTAATCGATGGAAGCGGACGAGCCCGAATTTCGAATACCGCCAATTACCGTACGATCCTTTCGGATCGTACAAAGCAGATAGGTTTAGATTAATTCCGGAAACACAGTCAGGATTCAGAAAAGGAAGAAGCGGAATAGACAATATATATATTTTGAAAACAGCAGTGGAAAAGGCAATAAATGAAGAGAAAGGAAAACTTTTCGTAATGTTTGTGGATCTGAAGGCAGCCTTTAACAGGGTAAACAGAAAGAAATTGATGGATTATTTGGAGAAAAAGGCGGTGGGTACAGACGTAATTTACAATTTTGGGAAGATATACGAAGAAACAAAGAGCAAGGTAAGAGTAGGAAAGAAGATAACAGAAGAGTTTTGGACCAAAAAAAGTGTGAGGCAAGGTTGCCCACTGAGCCCTTACTCCTGCTTATTATATTTATTGCAGATATAGAAGAATATTTAGGAAGAAGACAGGAGGGAGGAATAACGATAGGAGGGAAAAGGATATACACTTTGGCATATGTAAACGATTTGGCGATAATAGCGGAGACGGAGAAGGAATTAGAAAAAATGATGGAAAGCGTGGGGAGATATTTCAAAAGGAAGGATCTGGAACTAAATACAGAAAAGACGAAAGTGATGGTGTTTAGTAAGGGAAAGAGCAGAAAGAAAAGAGAATGGTTCTATAATGGGAAAGAAATAGAAGAGGTTAGCGAATTTAAATACTTAGGATATATGTTCAGATACAACAACAAGGAGGAGTCGCACATGCAAGACATAAGAAGGAGAGCAGCAGCAGCTATGGTATAAATGTAGAGCATTGGAGAGAGAAAATTTAGTGGAGACTTCAGAAGGAGAATGATAATGTTCAACGCAATGGTGAAGAGTATATGAATGTACGCAGTGGAAATTTATGGGATAGAGGAGAGAAAAGAGGTGGAAAGAATACAGGAGAGGTACTTGAGGAATATACTAGGATTGGATTTATGTGTATCGGGATATTTGATAAGAGAAGAAACAAAGGTGGAAAGGATAGCAGTGGAAGCAGTGGTAAGAGAGATTAAATATGAGGAAAAGATTAGGAGGGCGGAAAACAAATTACTAAGACACTGCAGGAGAGAAATGGATAAGGAAAAATGGGAGGAAACGAGAATGGGTAGATTGAGGGGGAAAATGTATCAAATAGCAGGACTAAATAGAAGGGAAGCAGAGGCAAGAGATGACAGTGGGCAGAATGTGGCGGAGATATGGAGAAATAAAGTGATAAAAGAGGAAAGTAAGGAAAAGGATAAAAGGATAGAGGAATCGAAATACAACAGGGAATATGGAAGGTGGATAACAGAAGGGCTACCAAAATACCTGCAAGAAAAAAGTAAAGGACAAAAACTGAAAATGATGGCAAGGTTTAAATTAGGGAATGAATGGAAGGCAAGCAGATATTGGATAAAGGAGAATGAGAAGATTATGTGCAGATTTTGTGGGACAGAGAAAGAAACAGGAATACATGTAAGGAAGGAATATAATTATTCGGAAACGGAAGAGAGGATAGAAGTATTGATGGGAGAGGAAGAAAAGGGAATCGAACGGATGAAAGAACTAAGTAGAAGGAGAGAGCGGTATTAAGAGTCAGTAGCAGAAAGAAGATGTTAATAAATGTGTATTTGTGTGTATGTGTATTTGTAAAAATGTATAATGTAATTTAATAAGTATTAAATAAAAACGGGTCGACGCACCCCATGTATCCCGATAAGGAAGCATTATTTTGAATAAAAAAAAAAAAATTATATATTGTCTGTTTAATATTGGTTGGTTGGCCTTCTGCATTTATATATATATATATATAATCCCACTCGTATAGAATGTACAAACTTTATGTTATCCATTTTGCATATAATACAACATGAAACAACATGGTCACCGTTACAATGTTCTTTTTACAATAACAATAGCTCATTGAATTACACTAAATTTTACATCGTCTCATAGCAATTTTTTATCGTAAACAAATTCCTTTTTTAAATATGGTACACTCTCGTAGAAAACCAGCAATGTAGACGGCGTACTGTAGTCCCGCACTTATAATATGTTATGAAAAATTACAATATAGTTTAATATTTTGAAAAATTTATATATGAATTTTCTTCGGAGTAGTTGATTAGAAATCTAATATCAATTTTTGAAAAAAACAATGGGAAACATGCAACTGAGGATAATAACTATGTCAATTTAAATGAAAGTTATGTTATTTGTGACAATATAAAGTTCATTGCCGCAAATACCAGATCCGGCCATTGTTCCCAACCCTGAGGTTGGATCAGATTGGATGATCTTTCCATTTGCGGTCTTCGTATCCTATTTCTTTCAGYTCCCTTCTAATATTACCCTCCCATCTACGTCTCGGTTTTCCTAGTGGTCTTTTCCCGTTTGGTATACCGACCTGTTACGTCCACTAATSGTCCGTTACAGGAGGCCGCTCTTTCTGTCACCAGTCTTTACTCGTTYCGTAAAAGAGGAAACTTAAGGAGTAAAAACAAATTTTAAAAGTCCCCAACGGTGACGACCTTACAAAAGTTTACACGTCAATGAGGAAAGAAGAAAAATTTATGCCTGTTTCGGGTCAGCCCAGTAAATCGGAACATTACCCAGGATAGGCTCTCGGATACCAGATACCGGACGTCGGACGTCAGATGTTACCAATCCACAAACTAGATGTCCACAAACTTGAATCACTTACCTTGCTTCAGGAGCCGACAGACCAGAACCGCAATCCCTTTGTATTCACCACCCTTGATGTTGGAAGGGAGTAAAACAGGTTAAATCACAATCACCAAGTTGAACACAATAAAATAGATTTAAAAAAAAAATTTAGACTTTCAACAGATTACACAATAAACAAATCGTTTCACAAAACACAATTGATAAAAATTTTAAATATAAACAAATCGTTTAACACAATTGATACGAAAAATAATATGATGCGATATTTAAGAAAAATTATGTAGATAATATGGGGTAGATTATTATAACCGAATTTAGATTATACATGAAAACTTAGACAAACTTAGACAAACTCAAACAACTTATGGCAACTAGACAACCTCAGACGAACTTATGCAGTTTAGACAATTTTAGACGCATACTTAAAGATTATACTATGTAGACTGACTTCATGGATGAACGCAGCATCCCAAGAAGCGTCMACCTCGGAAGAGTGGGAGTACCTCCCACTAACGCAAAAACGCTTCCCCCACTACTGACTTCCCAACCATAAGACTCAAGTCGAGGAGAAGAACTCGCTGACAATCACAATTCTCGGAACTGAATAAATATTAATTACTATCAAGCGTGAATTATCCGAAGAGAAATAAGTTTCATTTACATTGGAATTTTTTATCAAGCTCGAATTCTCCAAAGAAAGATAAGCGTCAGTTTTACTGGAATGTTATCAAGCGCGAGTTCTGGGAACTGCGCCGTCAGCAAAAATGCACGTGCGGTGCGAGTTCTAGGAACCGCACCGTCAACAAAAATGCACGTACGGATGTTTTATACAGACTATGAGTAAGAAATATAATAACGTGTGAATATTTTATGCACGTTAAAATAATAAATTCGAAACAATCATTCCACTATAACGTCGACCGATAAGTCAGTACTGGAAGAACGCAATGTCGGTATTACCGACGCTTACAWATCGACTAACCTGGTTACCGACCGAATCTGTCRGTAATGCAGAWCCCACTATGAACGACAATAGATTCTCAATGCYCTATGTTAGCCATTCTACAAAATGCAAACATCGATGGTCGTTCATAGGAAACACAATATTATTTTCACAACAATAATAATAATAATGAAAAGAAAGAAAAATTACATCGTACAAAATATTAGAGTATATAATCACAAAAACNAACTTTGTCGTAACTGAATATTATTAGTTTGTTTAATTATGTATAAAAGTAATTTCTAATAATATTTTGTTAAGCTTTAGATTGTATAATTTTGTATAAAAGTAGTTTCTATAAATAATATGTTTCTCTCTGAAAATTTTCTACTATTTTCTATTTTGTATCGAGTATATAATACGTTTGTACGAACAAGTAGTTTAATATTTTGAAAAATTAATATATGAATTTTTTTTGGAGTAGTTGATTACAAATGTAATATTATTTTTTGAAAAAAACAATGGGAAACGTACAACAGAGGATAATAACTATGTCAATTTAAATGAAAGTTATGTTATTTGTGACGAAATCGTTATTTTAATCGTGTCCTTTTTAATTGTAATAATCGGTAGGATTGTTAGATCTATGCTAGACAGGTAAACATGAATTACAATTTACGAGATAATTTTTTTAATAACAACGACTATTATTTTGGTAATTTACAACAAAATTTTTGGTTTCTTTTTTTTCCCCCGTTAGCAGTCTTTAAAATTGGATTGTCACCTGAAGATAGTATTAATCTTCTATTTTAATTAAAGATTTTTATTCAAAAATTTATTTATAGAGCCTAACATTTCATCCCTAGATCAGAAAAACTAGGTGATTAATATAAGTGTCGTGAGCATATGGTAACGGTCATGGTACAGGATAAAGTGTAAAACTTGATTTATTATAATTTGAAATATTTTATAATTTTATTTATTATTTTTGTTAACTTTAGTTATTAATTTGTACTTTTTTTATTTTTTTATTTGTAATTTTGTCCGTCAGATTTTTTGATTTCTCGTTGTCCAACACAGAGGACTTAGACGTGTATGATTTAAAAATCTTGAAAGTAGATAAATTATTATAATTATTAGTTGGCATTAGGAACTAAAAGTTCATTGCCGCAAATACCAGATCCGGCCATTGTTCCCAACCCTGAGGTTGGATCAGATTGGATGATCTTTCCATTTGCGGTCTTCGTATCC
>NW_015149134.1:159062-185176 GCF_001465965.1 Polistes dominula
GGAAACACAATATTATTTTCACAACAATAATAATAATAATGAAAAGAAAGAAAAATTACATCGTACAAAATATTAGAGTATATAATCACAAAAACCAAAGTACATTAACGTGAACGAAATAACCGATTAGTAATTGATCTAAAAGCTAATATGTTTACTTATCGCGTTTTGCACCAAAGATTTTACGAAGAACTTTGTTTTAAAAAACCTGAAATTTCTTTCCGTTCCGTAACGTAAGCGACAACATTTCGTTACCATAAAGGACTACAGGCAGGATGATATTTTTTCCTCTATATCCTGATTTTTAACCACCTAGACAACAACCGCGAGCTAAGTAATTTATTGACCAAATAAAATCATGCATTGCCTTAACTGATTCTCTTCTTAATGTTCGCGCGCACTATATGTTATACTGACGCGAATCCGTTTCAAACTAATGTACAATTTTTAAGTTGCAATTATACGCGCGTTTTGTACGGAAAGTCTCACGACGGTAATTGATACAGTGTGAGTGGTTTTGTAGTATACTAATGGCAGTTCTTCAGTCAACAATGAATTTATTACTTAAGTCTTTGGCGACTATGTTACAATTCTTTGATGTGGATTGTATAAATGTATGATGTATAATGTTTAACGAGTAGAATGTATAATGAACAAAGTGTATAATAGACTTTAACGGACAGAGAGTTCTTACTTGATTTCACATGTTTTTATATCGAAATTAATTACACCCTTTTGGAGAGGGAAGGAACTAAATGCTACTTATTAACCAATAGTAGGAGGTTTCCACCAACCAGAGTGTCCCGATGGGAAAGCTTATGCTTTTAGGAAGGAGTGTAGTAGGGGCTTTTAGAAATATAAGGAATTTTCTTTCCGAATAGTACCCTTCCCATGTGCATTGTCTCATATTTACTTAAGCTTTGTATACCACTCGAAGGACCTGACACTGGTGTGCTTTTAATCGCACCAATATGTTTCGATAGTTGTTGAAATGGTTTAAGAATGTATTGCAATCATAATTTTTCTTCATCCTTGAGTGGAACCTTTTAATTAAACGATAGCTTATACTTTAATTTAAATTAATGTATTCTATGATACATATGGTTAATGTATTCTATGATATTTTATTTCATTAACTTATCGTATGGTTTTCATAAACTGAATTGAATATAAGAAAAATAACTAAATATAAGTTATAGTCTACAAAGGATTCGGTACTGAACACTTAAGTTTTTCGTTAATTTCGGTTGTCTAGTTTATGATTGATCCTAAATACCTAAAGTTCAACCCGTTCAAATATTTTATCCCGGATGACCGAAGTTCCAGTATTAGGCACATTCTGAAATCTCTCGGTGGCTATATATTTGATTTTTTCTTCGCTTATTTGTAGCCTTAGTTCTTTTGAAGATATTTATGATGAGGTTGTTTTTAAGAAAGATTTTACAATATGACAATGCTTTGTTGTCAAGTTGTCAATACGTACCTGGAACTTCTACCCAATCTGCTATACACTTCGGACTTTGTTCCATCTGATTATTACTTGTTTCGTGATCAATGACACGAAATATGGCTAACTAACGCTTCCAACCTTTCGAAGATATAAAAAATTAGATCTTTTTGTAGATCGTTTTTAAAGATGGATCAATTTTTTTAACGCATAATTCATAAGTTAATTGAAAAATAGAAAAAAATAATTATTTATTATACAATAAAGCAATGAATTTTTGGAAATAAATAATAGTATTAAAACAAGATAGTAGACCAAATTTACATATAATATACATATAAATATATACCAAATATATACTAAATATACATATAATATACAATTTTTATAATAATACAATTATATATGTATTCTTTCTTAATTATTATAAATTTAGAAATGTTTATTAGAAAAACTAACGGTAAGAAAAAATATTAAAGCGAAAGAAAAACGAAAAAGAGGAAGGAAAAAGAATATTATGAAAGTAAGCAATATAATAGTTTTTAAGAATTTCCAAAGAAGTGTTAGTTCGAAAAGATGAAAGAAATGATTTTTCGAACAAACTTTAAAACAATATCATTCATAACTTTATCTTTTACTTATTTTCCTCTCTCTCTTTTCGTTTTAATATTTATATTCAATCATATTCATAATTATTCAATCATAAATAAACTTTTTTTCTTCCTCTTTTACTTTTTGATATTTAAACGTTAAACAAAATTTTGTCTATTGAAAAAACCACCGCATACACGATTGATTCTAGTTCTCATAACATCCATTAAAAATAGATAGAGTTATTATACAGATATTTGGGTGTTGGAAGATTTTCATTGATTATTTTGTTAAACCTTTGTGTTACGTTTTAAATATAAAATGGGTTCTAACGCGAATTCGTCAAATTATTCTAACGACAAACCTTGGAAGAGACATGTGCAACTTAATCGTTTCACGTAAATTTCGATATTAACGTATTATCATATATATTAACGTAATTTACGTTTAATGCAATTAATTTTTGTCTCATTTAATAATATTAAATATAAATCATTCGCTTATCTGTAAGTACAATTGAATCATTTTTATTATCATTTGCATAAATAATAAATGATATGTATTTATTGAAAAATGAACTGTGTTCTATAAGATATTGGAATAAGGTTATCTAATGGAATTATTATAGTGACAATTAAAAGTAAAATATGATTTTTATTTATTGTAAATAATTTATCAAATCTTTTTACATATTAATATAACATTATCCTATTTTTTTGTTGTACGCTCATGCGCGACGGTATATAGAATGAATTTCCACTTTGTTCTTTTTCTTTGTTTATTCACAAACAGAATATAATAATTGACTAACAATTAAGAAAAAGAAACAGAACATTTATGATGTAACAATATTTTCATATTTCAGTATTTTGGGGTTATAGTTGTATCGAAAGCATTTTATTATAACGTTTTATTTTAGAATATTGCAAGTTCCAACTAATTTTTATTTCTTTTTTCTTTTTTTCATTTCGAATGCATTCCCTAATTTTTTTCCTCAACTTAGATAACATTTGCTTTCTATATACCTATCCTAGCATAAACATAAATTTTTCAATTCTAACCCTATTCTTTTTTATGTATGCGTCTTTTATTTTTCTGTTCGTAAAAAATATTTTCGACTTTTATTTTTCTTTCGTAACGTAGAAAAGATATTTCCTTGTCTTCTTGCTTGTAACATTCAACATCACCTATGTCTTTTGGCCAAATCTCGAAGGAACCCTACAGTGCATATTTCAACACACAAGCTTGCTCAATATTTCGAGATCAACAGTCTTTCAATAGCAATTCTTAAAATTTAAAAAATTTTTTTTTTCTTTCTGTTCTCGATTGCTCAATAATAGCTTAATGACATAGTCCCACTCGAAATCTTATCCCAAGGTTATTCTCTCTTTTTGGAAAATGTAAATAGGAAACGGTTTATCTCACACACTTTCGCTAGATCGTTTGGAAATAAATAACGAAATATTAAAATAGATGGAAAATTTTGGAATCACTTTGGAATTTATATTTATACATCTTTTTATTGTATTACAAGAAATTTCAAATAAGTTCTTACAATTATACACTGTTATACAATTTGTCGTGTTACTAAAATGTTTACATTAGGTTTATGTTTTATAAATTAACTTTTTATTAAACTCACGAAAAAACTTAAGGAAATAAAAAAAAAGAGGATCATTTTTTTATATTCTTTTTTTCTTTTCTTTTTGAAATAAATAATGTTATATAAAATTCTTTTAGTCGTTACGATAATAACATGAACAATATACATATTTATGATAAAAACTATGTAAAAACTATGTAAAACCTATTAAATATAAACAATAAAAAATCTAATAAAATTGTTAATAATTCCAGACTACGAGAAAATAGAGAAAAAAAAGAACGCTATAATTCTAAAAAAAAAACATTATTTTTGCAGATTTAAACGTTAATTAATCGTACTGTCGCAACTTTTGAGAAACAAAATAATAATACATACTTTCTATAAAAAACAATATTTTCATTTCGACATACATACTTTAATTCTTATTTCTTCGAAGATGAGAAAAAAGATTAGAATAATTATAATAAAAAGGTATAAAATAAAGTATTGAAAACCCTTCGTTAAAAGAAAAAGAAAAAAGAAAAATTTTCTAATCAAATCATAATTCACATTGTTTTTTGATAAAAAAATATTGTCACTTATACGTACGATTCCCCTTAACCACAGACTTATGCATACATTTTCGATACTATTATAGGAATAATCAATACTATGTATGTACTTGTGTATGTGTCTGTCAATGCATCAGTGTATGCACCCATGTGTGTGCTTGTGTGTGATGCAGATATCATAATGCTTATTCATTGTCAGTATTAATTGTTTCGATCGAATAATATTAATAATTACTATTAATATTATTAAATAATATCTAATTTATCCTAATCTCTATGAACTATACTCGATAATTCAATAATTTTATCAGATAAAGAAATAAAATGTAAAATAAAATATATAATTTCTTTTTTATTTGTATTATCTCATTTTTTATTACCAGATAAACGAAACATTTTATAGTAGTGATTCACGTGATAACGATCGTTAGAAGCTAGTTAATGTAATATATCATTTTTCCTAATAAATTATTATGTAATTTTTCTTGTTATAAAATAAGACAAAAAGGTATTCGAAAAGATAAATGATTTTATTCTATGTAAAAATTGTTCCAATAAATTTTTAATTATTGTTATTAATATGTATTATTAGTTAATTACAATTTATTCATTTTGTCTAATAGTAATGTAATTTTATTTATCTTTTCATTTACTTTTTTACTGATCACGTAAACACAAACATGCACACAATTATTACATTTTCATTTAAATTTTTTATTTTTTCAGTCACGATTATGTTAGTAGATTGCGTTTTTGAAACAAAAACAAAGCACAAGGTTAGTTTTCTATGTGGGACACGCGAAATTATTACATTTAGATGACTTAAGGGTGAAAAAACTTAGCACGATGAGTTAACTGTTCCTTTCATTTTTTCTTATATACCATTCTTTCCTTTTTTTTATTGTTTTTCATTTTTCTTCCTAACCTCCAAACCTACTAGATATTCCAATTTTTATATATAAAAACGCACGTAGTTGTTCAAAATAATCTTCAGCGTATTATATATATATATTCAAAATAATTCTTTCTTTTTCTTTGCACTTAATTTTTCATCATAGGAAAAAAAGACATTTGTGAAAGTACTTGCATATAAAAATAATTTGCAATCCTAAATAATTAAAAAAACGAAATGTTTAATAGTTGGCCTAATTTTGTTTTGGATTTCGAATAAACATCATATTAACAACATTGCTTATTATAAATTATATAATCTTATTATTGCATGTGTGTAATTGATATAGTTAATATGCTGATGTTAAAATTTGTTTTTAGTTTTGATATAAAGGTTGCAAGCAATCAGAGATTATGATGATGGAATCCATGGAAGGTTACCAACAGTACCTTTAAACCTAAATGCATCTAATTATCATATAACCGTACCATCAACCAAATGTTTTTGTAACGTTCCAAATAATGCTTTTAGATATAAGGGAAGAGTAGTGCTGCATTCACAGTTATACTGTCAATCAATTAGACAAATAAACTGGCATTGGGTATCATCATTCCATGCCGAATATGAATTTCAAGAAATATGTCTACCAGAATAAAATCAGAACAAAAATATTTGCAAATTAATTCATTACCGACAAAAGAAAGGTGAATTAAAAGTGCAACAATTTATCATATTCAATCAACAATTTCTACAGACCATTCATATTGAAGGGTCAGTCTAAAGAACAATCTATTAATACGTTTAATAATATTACGAATTATCATTATACCAAAATTGTAAACGATGAGCAACAAAATCGCGATTAAGTAACATCATCTTCGTTTACGTTATTTTCAAGTAGGGAATTTATTAACGGAATAATGATGAGACAAAGAAGTACAACTGTCGATGAATTTCCCTACATAGAAAGTAGATGCTTTATGTATTTAAAAGGATTTTTTTTTTGTATCGTGGTATTAGCGATTTGCTCAGACAAAAAATTTGCTTTGTCATCCCGGTGAGCTGATATTTGATAATAATGACTAAGTTAAAACTTGGACATGTTGTTAGAATCATTCTGGGATGCCAAATTGAAATTCTTCATAAATAGAAAAGTTTCAAGAAAGATTTATCCAGTCTTCAAATAGATTACGTTTGTAGGAAACCTAGCAGAATACATCCAGAAAACCGAATCTACAAAATATACGTTATTGATTGTCAGATGATTATCACGATAAATGGGTTGGAATTAGCTAAAGTCAGTTTGGTTAATATCTATGGACATATTGCTTATAACGAATATATTGTACCAAGAGCTGAGGTTAATGATTACAACACTAAATTTAGTGGTATAACACTAGACTTATTAACAACAGCTACTAAAATCATAAATATAGTACTAAAAGATTTATTCGAATACATTAAATCTAGTACAAATCATATTGGTCAAAGCTCATGATGATTTATAGTCTAAAATAGTGGTTCAAAAAGTGCGTGATGAAGCGGTCTGGGGGAAGGGCGATGATAGTAACAGGTGAACTTTGGGGATGGGAGAATGGCAAGTGTGCGCTAAAGATCTTGTAGGATCATGGGATGGGGGTAGCTAACAAAAATTATCAATTTCAAACTGTATCAATTAAGATAGAATGCCGAATGCGATAGCCATAGATAGAAACAAAAATTGTAGAATGTTTGTCGATGGAAATACACGCCGTCCTACCCTAAATAAATATAATTATATCCTTTTCTGTAATTCTGGTAGATGATAGTCTTTCTGTGAAGTTGAGATATCTTTATCATAAGTCAGCACACTCAAGTATTTTTTTTTGTTATTGTAACTAATTTCTTTAGATGCCTTAAAAAAAGGAACGGAACAATTTTGGTCGTATTTTTTTGTTTCATCGAGTTTTGAATCACAAGGATTCTAACAAAGTTTTCTCTTCCAAAGTCGTTGTAAAAGAGACACATTATTATTCAATAACGTTATTATTATAATTAATTATTAGCATTAGGAATTTAAAAATTCATTGCCGCAAATACTATATCCTTCCAGTGTTCCCGTCCTTGAGCTCGACCTCCTCTTCATTCGCGTTCTTCGTAGCCTATTCCTTTAAGATCCATCCTAATATTGTCCTCCCAACTATGTCTCGGTCTACCCAGTGGTCTTTTTCCGTTTAACCCTCCCCATGCGCGCCACGTTACCTGCTCATCCTAATCAATCCTAAATTTTTTTTTCGTCCCTTAACGTAAGCGACCACGTTTCGTTACCATAAAGAACTACAGTGGCGGACATATACTTACGTACACCTAGCAAGATCATATTTAAATAGTTGTATATATGTTCATTCAAGAGATATACAAAAACGAATTTAATTCTTTATAAGTCCCTAGCATACATTTTTAAATGAAAAAAAAAAGAATTCCTAATTGTTCATATTTAGAGAATTTTTAATATTTTTCTATTCCCAAGTAAAATTTTTCACGGCATGGAGAAATCTAGGAAACTTATTGACTTTCTATGCGAAGGCTGAGTACAATTATTAAAGTTATTTTAATAAACTTACACAAAACGAGTATAAGACACGAATTATCGTAACTCTCGATTTTGATCAACTATGTGATCGTATTATTCTTAGTATCTGCGAGTGCTAACGTCTAGCATAGAACTACCTGATCCATTTAGTCCATCTGATTTTTTGAATCGTTTCACAGTGTTACAATTGTAATAAATATTCATGTACTAAAGTTTTATCTATTTAATCTAAAATAATGTTGTGTAAAAATTTACACTTTTTCAACTAATAAAAACGGCTAATTTATTCCTTGGCTTATGTATTGAATTCTGTAAGTTGATACAAAAATACAACGATTAGTGAAAAATATTTATTACAGGAAGTGATGATTGATGTAATTAAAATTACTACACTAACGTTTAAAGCTTACTATGTCGATTTCAAGTGCAAGGTTAAAAATTAGACAGATAAAACCGGTTATGAATTAAACAATACCTTATTAAAACTTTATTTATACATATTTATTAATCGTAAAGGATGCATTTCTTAGGCTACGATGACCGCGAATGGAGGTGTCGCGCTCAGGGATGGGAACTCTGGCGGGATTTGGTATTGGTGACAATGAACTGACGAGTTTCTATTACAAATAAATGATTATTATCATAATATTGGATATATTTCTAGATTCATTTACATAAATTCCTTTATGACATATAGCTGTGTAAACGTAAAAAAAATATAATAACTGGAATATTTATGATGTAAAGGAAATTAAAGAAAATAAATTATATTAAATTAATAATTCAATTAGGATTTAGGCTTAACAAAAATCACAAATTTTTTATCTCAATTCCATACTCATTCTTTTATATACGCAAGTGTAGAAGTAGTTACTTTCAATTTACACAACATGTATTTATTATGATACAATACTTAAAGCTTTGCATTCATTATTAAAGATTCGTAAATAAGATGAAGGTTTTTAATTAAAACTTTTGGTGAATAAAATAAATGCCCCTTCTTGCACTGTGTACAAATTGCCCCAAAAAAAATTTATATTTTAGGCAGACACGAATGTGATATTTAATTAACAAATCAAAATCCATACAATCGTGATAATAATACGAACAAATAAAAATTTTAATGTTTAATGAATCCAGTAAATCCTTAAGAATATAAAAAATTATGAGAATTATTTGATAGAAATTTAAAATTTTAGATTAATAATTAAAAAGCATAAAAAGGGTAAATACTTTTTCCACTTTTTATGAGCTCGTGGAATAGTTTTAATAGGATCATTTAAGAGGTATATTCTTATACCTAAGAGAAAAGTTCAGAAAAAGGTATTCCAAACAACGTCTTTCAAGTCGCAATAGAACAATTCTCGATCTTCGTTTTCTAATTTACTGAGTGCTTCTATTCATCTTTCATTTTTAAACTTCCATTCTTTTAAAGAAAAATAACTAAGTACTTCCAACATTTTTTGTTATTTATTATACAATTTTACAAATCTAAAACAAGTAAAAAAAAAAAAAATAATAATAAAAAAATTAAGAAATACAAGAAATATTGAAATTTCGTTGGAAAATTTGTATTCCTCTAAAATGAGAATGTTAAAAATAAATGTACCTTGGCTTTTTGGCAAAGCACAACATTCCAAAATCTATTATGACAGCAGGTAGGTAATGTAGAAAGTATATGTAGAAAAGATGAAGTAATCGACATTTTCTACCTGCAAAGCTACAATAACAAACTGCATCTTTAAACGGTTTTAATAATCCGTACTGTAAAGTCAATACTCTCATTTGATTGTAAGTTATAGGATTTTCATCACATGTATTATTATATATTGGAATATCTTCTTTCGATCTATATAGTAGAAAGTGTATAATAATTAAGAAAAAATGATATAATTAAGTTTTATCAGGAATTTTGTCCATATTTTATAGTTTAAATTTTTTATGCAAATAATTATTGGATACCTTAGATTATTTGCCATATTCCAGGCGCTAACTATTAACGCATTTGTCGTCTAATCTTCTGGTACTACAGCTGGTTTTACGGATTCATCGCAATGATGTGATCTGATTAAACCCTTCGCAGCAGCGGTGAAAATTCCCATTGGACCATTATAATTATCGATCCATCCTTCGATCGATTCTCGCTACGTTGATATCACTGTAAACATTATTTTTATTAAAATTGTTGTTTTTTTATTTCTTATAAGATTATGCTTATACTATCCATTTCCTGGAAGAAATATCATAATCGGTATGGAACCGGTATGTTTCTTTATTGCATTTTCTGCTACTGATTTAGTATAGACAAAAGTATTCGGCCATCCCGCCATTACTCTAAAGTTATACATTTTTTAAAATATATTATTGATAAAAAATTATTGAGAAAATAACGTCAGAGGTGTGAAAAATATGATAAACTTATTACAGAAAATGATGAATTTAAGGGTGCAAATAATGCAAATTTTAATAAAAATAATGTTTACAGTGATATCAACGTAGCGAGAATCGATCGAAGGATGGATCGATAATTATAATGGTCCAATGGGAATTTTCACCGCTGCTGCGAAGGGTTTAATCAGATCACATCATTGCGATGAATCCGTAAAACCAGCTGTAGTACCAGAAGATTAGACGACAAATGCGTTAATAGTTAGCGCCTGGAATATGGCAAATAATCTAAGGTATCCAATAATTATTTGCATAAAAAATTTAAACTATAAAATATGGACAAAATTCCTGATAAAACTTAATTATATCATTTTTTCTTAATTATTATACACTTTCTACTATATAGATCGAAAGAAGATATTCCAATATATAATAATACATGTGATGAAAATCCTATAACTTACAATCAAATGAGAGTATTGACTTTACAGTACGGATTATTAAAACCGTTTAAAGATGCAGTTTGTTATTGTAGCTTTGCAGGTAGAAAATGTCGATTACTTCATCTTTTCTACATATACTTTCTACATTACCTACCTGCTGTCATAATAGATTTTGGAATGTTGTGCTTTGCCAAAAAGCCAAGGTACATTTATTTTTAACATTCTCATTTTAGAGGAATACAAATTTTCCAACGAAATTTCAATATTTCTTGTATTTCTTAATTTTTTTATTATTATTTTTTTTTTTTTTACTTGTTTTAGATTTGTAAAATTGTATAATAAATAACAAAAAATGTTGGAAGTACTTAGTTATTTTTCTTTAAAAGAATGGAAGTTTAAAAATGAAAGATGAATAGAAGCACTCAGTAAATTAGAAAACGAAGATCGAGAATTGTTCTATTGCGACTTGAAAGACGTTGTTTGGAATACCTTTTTCTGAACTTTTCTCTTAGGTATAAGAATATACCTCTTAAATGATCCTATTAAAACTATTCCACGAGCTCATAAAAAGTGGAAAAAGTATTTACCCTTTTTATGCTTTTTAATTATTAATCTAAAATTTTAAATTTCTATCAAATAATTCTCATAATTTTTTATATTCTTAAGGATTTACTGGATTCATTAAACATTAAAATTTTTATTTGTTCGTATTATTATCACGATTGTATGGATTTTGATTTGTTAATTAAATATCACATTCGTGTCTGCCTAAAATATAAATTTTTTTTGGGGCAATTTGTACACAGTGCAAGAAGGGGCATTTATTTTATTCACCAAAAGTTTTAATTAAAAACCTTCATCTTATTTACGAATCTTTAATAATGAATGCAAAGCTTTAAGTATTGTATCATAATAAATACATGTTGTGTAAATTGAAAGTAACTACTTCTACACTTGCGTATATAAAAGAATGAGTATGGAATTGAGATAAAAAATTTGTGATTTTTGTTAAGCCTAAATCCTAATTGAATTATTAATTTAATATAATTTATTTTCTTTAATTTCCTTTACATCATAAATATTCCAGTTATTATATTTTTTTTACGTTTACACAGCTATATGTCATAAAGGAATTTATGTAAATGAATCTAGAAATATATCCAATATTATGATAATAATCATTTATTTGTAATAGAAACTCGTCAGTTCATTGTCACCAATACCAAATCCCGCCAGAGTTCCCATCCCTGAGCGCGACACCTCCATTCGCGGTCATCGTAGCCTAAGAAATGCATCCCTTACGATTAATAAATATGCATAATGTTGAATTCTAAGCAGTATTCTTTATTCTGCGCTTATTATACCATATCTACAAAATATAATCGATACTTTTATGTATATAAATAATATCCGATATCCGGTGTGGGACACAGAGTGTTTTGTTCTGTCGATGGGCGGTCCTTCTTAAGGCAGGATTCTACTTTAGTCACTCGAAAAAATAGGTATTTTTGTCAATTTTTTATTAGAAAACTAATAAAGATATTGATGTACGGTTTGTTTCGCCTAATAAATATACTCTTAAAGTGCATTAAAAAATTTTTTTTATTTATTTTATACGCTTTATATACATTGGAAAGGCTCTTGAACTGAACGCCTAAAAATAGTCTAGCCTTTGCGTTGTTGTAAAAATCTTGACATCGGATTATCTGAAATGAAATACTCGAATAGTTTTATGTTCACAAAGACTACAGCGACCGGTGATAGCAAATTTTTTCATTTACAAGCAAAAATAACAAAATGGCGTCAGTTGAAAAAAAATTATCCAAAAAATCTCATTTTTTTTCTCATTTCTTGCCAAAAAAAAATAGTTAAAATGAAAATTTTTTTATAAATCTGCTACCACCGGTTGATATATGTGTATAGATTATGTGGTAAAAATTTCAGACGAATCGAATAGCTAGTTTTAGAGATTTTTACAACACGCTGTTTAAAAATGTGATTCCGAGAAAAACGCATATAAAGTTTTTTTAAATACTTTTTTTACCCGCGCACGGGTAGATTCGAGGGACGAAAAAGTACAGTTAGAATGCTCTGATCGTTTTGAAATTTTCCGAGAGCATTCTTAAATATATTTACTTACAAATAATCGAAAAAAAAAAATTACAAAGTAGAATCCTGCCTTAATCTTTGTTTTCTTTATTTCTAGTAAGGAGCAGCTGCATCCGAAGTGCTTGGCGACGAAATATTTTTCTTTTGGTTTATTCGTTATTCGTTTATTCTTTTTCTACTCTTGATTGAGTAAAGCCGTGCTTCCACCTTATCATATAAAATAAAAAGAAAATTGTGTTATAAGAAGGAGTAATTTTTTAATATCCCATATAATTCAATACATACATAGAATTTTTATAGGGTATTTTGAAGTGAAAACTTCTTTAGAATTGGGAGTGAAAAAATGAAACGAAGCGGAAAGCGGAGGTTGGTGACGCGGCGGCGATACAACGTAACGACGGGCGGCTATGTAAGGGCCACGATATTCAGTAAGAAGAGAAAAAGAGACAAACATATAGGATTGAGCCTGAGAGAGAATGACACGGAATATAGCTATACAGTTTTTCCTATTCTCGGTCTCCTCTTTATGCTATGCTTCGTAGTTATCGCTCCTGGTTGTATATGTTTGTGTTTATGTGCGTCTGCATACTACGAAGCGTGGACACGTATTCTTTCGATACTCGAAATGTTTGTAGTTAGGAGCGATAGAAGAGTAGAAGAATAAACAGAGATAAGCACGTAGGTATGCGACAAAAGAATAAGGTCCAAACGAACCGACGGTCGAAATAGAGAAAGAAGATGTGAAGTCTGTCTTTGTAAGTTGTGTAAGTGTATAAGTCTGTGTGAGTCTGGAAGGTATATATATATATATATATCTTTAAATCTTTGATCAACGACTGTTGTAGCGTAGCGCGAATCGACCTAATAAATCGTAACCTAGAGATCGCTGGATGAAGTTCCATCAGATAAACTTCTTAATTTAGTTTTTTATTTTTTCTATTTTTCTACAATAAGTTGTATTATTTTTATTGAAAATATAATAGCAAGTATGGTGTATTTTTTTTTTTACTAAACGTGTCATTCCTTTTTTATTTAAAAATATTTCTACTTTATTAAAAATTAATAATAAATTCTTCATTTCGCAAATGTTATAATTAATAATTATGAAATATATAGAATTTAATAATTGTAGTGTCTGCAATATTTTACAAAAAAAAAGAATTCACGATACATCAGAGAAAAGAATTAGACAATACTGTAGAATACATTAGAAACAGCTGACAAACTCCATTAAAAAAATAAAAGTAAGTAAATTACTGACATATTTTTTTTTAGCTTCTTCGTAAAATATATTTGATACATAAAGATCAAATTATTTCTATTGAATTTGATTTTTATATGTTTTTATAAAAAATATCCAAAGATGTGTACTGACCCATTCATATAAAAAAATTATATTATTAATTATAATATTTTCGTAATGAAGAAATTTATGTTAATTTTTTAATGAAATAAAATCATTTTTAACACGCTGAACGCCTACCGTAATAGTACGTTCTTTGTACCTCTATAAACATTCAGGTAAATCGTCAGAAGTGGCATGAGTCATGTACGGGGTAAAAACTGGAGACGCCCCTTACCCGGCGCGACGCACCACGTTTCGTGTTCTCATAATTTGCACCCCAATTTCTCATGAATACCTCCACGTTTTCATCTGACATTTTTCACATAGTTTTCTCTATATATAAACAAGACATACGCAAGTTGTCAAATATTTCCCTCTATACGTAAATTTTCAAAAATTTTTCGCAACTTTTCCAGGTTCTGACACCCCTCTGTCGTCAACTTACACGTCTGACATTTTTCCCCCGTGCTTTCTCTCATTTTTCTGGATATCTACGTAAATTTTCAACCATATTCTAGTTATTTATTTTATTACAAAAATTAACAATTTTGGGGGCCCGGCCCCCCCTTTAATTTTAATGAAAGTTGTCTGACTATCGGGCTACACTTTTGCCGACACCGTTCCAAACTTTTTCAGGTAACAAATTCACTCTGTAAAAAATTTTCCAAAATCGGTTGCTAGCTCTAGGTCTAATATGTAGTTAAAAAAGTATTTCTAGAAAAGATCTCTATTAAATCTCTTATTAATTCTGTTCTAGAACCTTTGTTCAGTCCAGCAGTATTTTCCATATGTTTTTCGTAAAATCTTTATTTCGTCATTTCTAAAATATCTGCTATACAGCGCAAAATTGTAGATGAAAACGAGAAATTAAAAACCATTCTAACAAGTAAAATTTTATATCTGAATTTCCATAAAAAGGATATTCTATATTTACTTAGTTTACGATGAATTATATTTCATTCGATAAACATCCTACGATTTTTGTGTCTATCTATGACTATCGCATTCAGTATTCCTCTTTTATTGCTTGAATTTGGAAAAGTGTTGTTTTTATCAGCTATTCCACCCACTGATCATACAGGTGCTCTTTGTTATATATGGTAACAATATTATAATAAATAAGCCCTACAATTATCTTACTCTTGATACTGTGCATTCGTCTTATTCTCTCGAAACTTAGTTTTCTGGAGGTTTCACTTCTAACACGTGTGATCTGCACACATGATTTTTTTATTTAAACAAATATCAGTTATAGTTATCTGTGAATTCTACAAACGACACGCGCATTCTCTTTTAGAAGCGTAATCCCAACAGTAGTCAGCAGGAAAGTGGGTACTGTAGGATTGCAAAAATCTAGTATCACTTACTTACTGACAATCATGAACGACAATTGATTCTTGCTATTCTATTTACAATATACTAACGAATGCCAATATCGATGGTCGTTCATAAGAGTGCTAATAAAATAGATTTAAGAATACAAATATACTTGATACTTACGTATTAACGCCACCGCAGCAAAAATTCCGCTAATGCATCAATAAAAAGCAATCTTGTTGTTCGCACACAACAACCATTTTGTTTGCACACAGCAACCGTCAGGGTTGCGTCAGGGTTATGGTGACAGCATCAGATGAAAGAAAATAGAAACTGATTTGAATCTATGTTAAATTCTATATCGGCTCATTTTCCACCGAAATCCGAGTGTGACTACTTTTTATAAATAAAATATTTTGAATTTTGAAAGTGTTTCAATTTTAAATAAAGTTTTTTATTCTATGATTTGTCGCAACAATTTAAGGTGTAGAATGGCGCATCATGGCGGAATTTTGCTATGGTGGCGTTAATACGTAAGTACCATATAATTCTGTGTAAGGAAAACCACAATGTACACAATACTACAAAATACGAATACAGCTAAAGTAGTAATTAATGAATGACTTATAAGTAGGATATTCGTATAATTGACGTAGCAGAGTTCAAAGTTATTCTTCACTGGGACGTGATAACTCCCACCTTAAAAAGAAACGCAATGTAATTTATTCTCTAGGACTTCATAACTTGCAGAATTTGTGAAAGAGTTCGTCGTCCATTTGGAACCGACCTTGCTTACCGGATGTATCGTCGGTTTGGGAGCTGCTCGTGGCCCTCGTCGTTTGTGGTCTGCCAGCTATGCTGCAGGTTGGTTGCGGCTGCTCCGTGCAGATTTCCGAAGTTCGAATCCTTCCTCTATTTCTGATGTAGGTTTATGATCTTTTCTGTTCTTCAGGTGGAGGGAGGCAAGGAATTCCCTCAATGGCTTCCTCTGCCTCCTCTGCCATCGCTACCTCTACCAGCACCACGTATCATGCCACGCGTCAAGCTTCGGCAATCTCGAGCAGAATGTGCAATTTTTCCGTACTTGAAACAACCTTTGTTTGCAGCAAAAGCATTGCTTTTTCCACTATGATCTTCATTGTCTTTATTCATTTTCTTTTCAGCTATTTAAAATTTACTCTTAACATATTCAACTGTTCTATCACTTTCATCCATAGCATCTATCAAATCACCTACATATATAACTATATGAGTCCGGCAACATATTCAACATGTAGTTTAACTTTTCCTTTTCACTAACACTAACAACAGCACTGTTTAAATCATTCGTATTTTTTTCAAAATAACACAAAAGTTATGCCGTATCATTGCATCTATCTAGTCTCACTCTATCCAACTGTTTGCGACAAACTATTTGCAACGCAAATCGATTTTGCAAACGACGTAAATCGCAGTCTATTCTTTCAAGTATAGGTTATCAAACTTCTTTATGATATCGTACGCTGTTGTTTCTTCACTAACAAATTTCAACTGTCTATTAGTTATCGTTCCAAAAATATAATACATTGCTCGCGTATCACTTTAATCCCAGTCTGACACTTTCTTCGGGTTTTCTTTCTTTCTATTTTAGCATTACATTATTTCATTAAAAAAAAAAAAACAGACAATCTCTTTTTTCACATTGTATAACCTTGACGGTGGACATCGAACAATAGATTGTGTAAATCGTTATTCGTCATCTTCAATTTTTCTATTTTTCAATTTCACTCAACAAGTGTATTCACTTTTATTCACTTTTTACGTGTCTATCTACTATCATATACCCTCACGTATTTAATCTTAAAATCTCGCCACGTGTCTCCCAATCTCCTATTACTCTTGCCACGTGCCACTTTATATCTTTTTACATCGGCCCTTTTTCTATTTATTTGGCATAACTTTTCTATTATTTTTTAACTCTGCCACTTATTGTTCACTATTTTTCACTATTTTTCACTATATTTTGTAGGAGCACATTATTAACATTCAACTATCAATTATTAATTTAAACAACCACGCTCTGATACCATGTTGAAATTAAGAGGTTAACCGTAGTTTAAATTTATAATGGTTTAACTATTATTAGGATAAAGTTTATTAAAAGAACATCTTATATCTACATTGCAATACATATGCGAGAACCTTACAGGCGAACACGTTTCGACGGCGTACCACAGCGAACCATACACTATTCCTAGGCAGGGTTTCTCACTCTCTCAGGTTTCTCCCACTCTCTCTCATACTAATGGAATATACAGTATAACTTTCACACATTTCAACATTAACATATCTCGTCTTTAATCTTTGAACTACAAACTTAACTTCTCTAAATAACGGTAACCCTCCAAAAACACCGTATCTCATGACACGGTTTCGCTATAACATGATTCAAAAATTACAGAAAATTTTCCTATAACACGGCATCTTATAAAACGGTTTCGCTATAACACGATTCACAATTGCGGGAATCCTCCTACAACACGGCATCCGATAAAACTGTTTTCTTTCAAAAAAACCTTTGTACAACACTGTACTTCTACAACCGCGGTGAAGCTTGGCGTCTTAAAGATACAGTGTTGAGGAAAGTAGTTCTTTTTATCTGCATGCCCTGAAAACAAAAGTGGCTCACGCTGTTGTGAACTGAAAACATTAACGTTAAATGCGTGTTGGAAGAAGATATGACCCTCCAGAATATTAATCTTAATCTTTAAATGGAATTTTTTAACTAGGGTTATAACGTTTCTTGAATTGTTACCGAGAAGAAGGTAACGCAGGCTTATTAATGTGCAATATATATGTATATTAGTAGAAACTATACTTAAAAGCCGAAGAGGCCCCCACTTAATTGTGGCTGAAGAGGGCAACTAGAGGCTCCTGAATTATTTTCAAAGATTCAACATCATATTCGAATCTTTCGAGAATGGTTCTTTAGTCATATTTTATATTTTATTCTATTATTTCTTTGCTCGTCAATTATTTGTAGTTGTAATTTGAGATGATGGGTCATTTCATCTCCTTGGGACACCAAACTCGTGTCTATATCGTTATAAAGGTGCACATGTGTTTAGTTAGTTCGAGTCATAAATATTAAAATTTCCATATTATTAAATTTTAGAGTTTAATTATTGTTCTTTGAATAAAGTAATTTATTTGTTCTTGTTTTGTCTTTAAGATTTTTTACTGTAATCGTATGTTATTAAATTTGTAATTTTTTCTTTTCAATACAATGCAATTTAAAACTATTAGACATAATAATTAATAGACATTATTTTCTTTAGTAACTTAATGTTTCTACATTTCCTTTTTTTCATATTTTTTCTAAATGTAAAGTCACGCGTTTAAATTTAATTACATTGCAACGGTAAATAGAAATTTGATAAAAAGTAAATAGAGAATTCAATTGAAAAGTGCATCTGCGAATTGGACGATTTATATGTCAGGCAATTACTGTATCACTTGATTGTATAATTAATACAGTTTTCTTTTTGTTAGAGGTGATATTCATTGGATTTAACAACAAACCTTTTGGATTCGTTTCTATTTAAGGGGACACGTCAACAAAAAAATCGATTTTTTTTCGATTTTCTGAAAGAATATTATTTCAAAAATATTTCTTCAAATTTTGGTAAAGATCCGCCCATTATTTACGAAACTGTAGTAGTTTAAACGGAGCGCGCCGTATCGCTCCAAGTGTCCAAAACTTTAAACGTTAATTTCTCCTATTCGCGTTTTTAAAACGGTGACCCTCGCTGCGTCCAGACCATTTATCCGATCCTTACCAAATTTTGTACAGTAATACTAGATACACGTATCTAGGGAATGAACGAAAGGATTTTTCGAAAAAATGCCAATTATTTTTTCTTTTCTCAAAAACTCGGCGATTTTTCTGCAAAAATGTCAATTTTTTCGTAAAAAGTCGACTATTTTGAAAAGAATTAAAAAATCAAAATTTCCTTTCGTTCATTCCCTACGCCAACATCTCTACTAAAGGATAACACTCGGTTTTTATGTTTCTGATGAACCAATTTTTGCCAGTGAGGGCAACCGAAAATCACCTTTTTTTTTTGGACTCTTAGAAAAGTGGCCACAGACAACACAATTTACAATATTTAAAAAAAAAAAAAAATTGTGAATATAGTTCAGATATATAACTTACATATACCAAAAATTTATATTGATATTAATAAAACTGGCTGCAAAAAAAATTCACAAAAAACCGCTTTTTTTTGCACTCGAAGGTGACGTGTCCCCTTAAACGCTTGAAATGATTACTTTTTAAAATATATGTATGCATGCATTTCTGAAGGCTTACAAACATATTTGTACACTAAAAATGAAAAATAATTATTTAAAATTCTATTGCAATATAACTGTACTAATCGAATATCTAAGTTTCTTAAAGTTTCCGAGAATGCAATGCTGAAAAGTACGTTTTTTGAAAATGTTCTTGTCAAAATGTTTTATACTTACCTTAGAGTGAATGAATTAATATGATGCTCACATCAAACAAAGGTATCACTTTATTTTCTGTTGTGTGTGAATTTCTTTAACACTTCAGTACTATCGTGTAGAGAGATTCTCTCACACTGTTTTGAAAACTTTTTTTTCTTTTTAATTTTAAATGGAATGACCCCTTGGAAATTTTTTTACCTTCCGATATTTTAATATTTTACAAGATGGTGAAAAAAACATTTTTTTTTAAATTTGAAAAATAAAGGAAAAAAAAATCATGTGTGCAAATAACACGTGTTAGAAGTGAAAACTTCAAAAAACTATGTTTCGAGACAATGAGATGAATTCACAGTAGCAAAAGTAAGATAATTGTAGGATTTATTTATTATAATATTGTTACCTTATACATATATCAAAAGGCGCCAGTATGATCTTGGGAAATTGGTATTAAAAAAAATAGTTGAAAGTCAGTCACTCGTGACTGACGCGGCCTAAAAAAAATCGTACTTTACGAAAATTCAAAGTTGATTTTCTCGAAAACAAAGCCTCAAACAAAAAATTGTTATTCTTTATTTTCGATTTATTTTTTCATGTAGAATCACTCCCTTTTCGCTTGTACCACCAGTTAAAGATCATCCTGTATATTTGTTTCCTTCTATAACTATCGCATTCGGGATTCTATCTTAATTGATACAATTTGGAAAATGATAGTATTCCTCAACTACCCCCACGCCAAGATCATACCAGTGCCCTTTGATATATATGGTAACAAGATTATAATAAATAAATCCTACAATTATCTTATACTCTTGATATTCTGCATTCGTCTCATTCTCTCGAAACTTAGTTTTTCGAAGGTTTCACTTCTAACACGTGTGATCTGCAAATATGATTTTTTTTTTCTATGGGTTAAAACTCGAGCATATCATACAAACTATATATTATATTAAAAATTAATGAAATACACAATTTTGATATCGAAAATTATTAAAATTTTGAAATAAACTGAAATGACGTTAGATCATCTTTTGGTATAAACTTCGATGGTACGAAAAACGAAATATATTCTTTCCGGAAGTTAATTAAGCACTTAGGCACAACGCGCCAATATAGTGGCTTTCGCGCGGATGATATCTTTTAAAATATATTATCGTGTGCTAATTAAAATATTACATTAAGATCTAATTAGAGTTTAAAGAAGTTACTCATATAATGCCTAAGGATATTAAAATATTAATCAATTCTCCGTGCTTTTCAAAAGTATTTTTCCTTATCAACTAATATTTTGCTACAACAAGTAAATATATCGACAAATTTGATTTTAACTATGGGAAAGTTCAGATATTTTCATATAAATACGGGAGTATATATTAATAGTAAAAAAAAATCGCAATAAAAATTATGCTATGTGCTAAGTTGAAAAAAAAAACGCGTGCAATAAAATAGAAGTTTTTACGTCAAAAAAGCCACAGCAACGCGTAGCCGGGGCACCCCTAGTTATACCTAATTGTATTATTAATTATTAAATGAAATTATCAAAGTTAATACGTTAACTGCCAATTACAAGATAATTCGTAGGTTGTTTATCTGCCCACGGAGCCAACTGTGAGTTATCTCGCAGCTTCTTTAAACATCAATTTTTTACAACTATGACAAAAGTTGTAAAATAACAGTATAAATATAAATAATTGGCCTCTGGGAAGAGAAGAAAAAATCATGGTTTGCTTAAATGAACAAAAAACATTCTATAAACTTTTTGATGATTAATATGTATTATAATTAACATTCTTAATAAGAAGATGTGATTAAATTAATTTGGCTTCTAGGACTGGAATCCTTGAACGTGCCATGACAGTCAATGTGTTAAAATACATGTATTATGTCTTTAAGAAAAATTTATAATTTAACCATCAAAAACTTCATTTTAATGTACTCTTATAGAAAACATTGTTCGTCACACATTATAGTTTTACCGCTTACACAAAATTCTCGTTAAACCTTGCTCTACAGAGAAACATCCCCGTGCAACATTATCATCCGTGCCTAAAAAAGGTTAAAAAATAAAAAAAGAAGGAAGAAAGAACTAAACCTCCGTGATAGATGTAAAAAAAAAAATCATGTGTGCAGATCACACGTGTTAGAAGTGAAACCTTCAAAAATCTAAGTTTCGAGAGTATGAGACAAATGGACAGTTTTAAGAGTAAGATAATTGTAGGATTTATTTATTATAATATTATTACTATATATAATAAAGGTCACACCGGGTCACACAAAGGTCACATGGTCTCTGGGTGGAATAGCCGATAAAAAGTGCACTTTTAACAATTCAAGCAATAAAAACGGAATGCTGAATGCGATAGTTATAAATAGTCACGAAATGGTAGGATGTTTATCAAAGAAAATATAATTCGTCAGAAATTAGGTAAATATAAATAATCCTTCTTTTGAAACTCAGTATAAAATTTTTTTTGTTAGTATGATTTTCTATTTCCCGTTTTCATCTACATTCTTGCGCTATATAACAAACATTTCAGGATAAATGAAATAAAGACGTTACGAAAAACATATGGAAAATACTGCTGGACTGAACGAAGGTTCTGGTAAAATGCAATGAAAGATCTAATAAAGATATTCTCTAGAAATGTTTTTTCAACTCTATAGCCTGCAACACTTTGAGACCCTTAGTATTTATACCATATCTCGTCCTTATTCTTTGGACTACAAACTTATCTTTCTAAATACTCTCGTCTAAATAAAGATCAGAACAACGAAAAATCAAAAAAACTCATTGAATCGTATCGCTCTCTCAGCTTATCAAACTGTGTACACTACGAGTCTCAAATTTCAGCTCCGTTGTAAGCTCCACCGATTCACGCTGGGCGTTCAACATCTTAAATATGTTTTTATTTTATTGAAAAATTACTATAAGTTTTTTAAATACGCAAATATCATAATTTATAATATAATTTTCATATATGAATGGGTCAGTACATCTCTTTGGATATTTTTCATATAAAAATCAAATTTAATAGACATATTTTATCTTTAGGTATCAAATATATTTTATAAAAAAGCAAAATATAAAAATGTAACAGTAATTTACTTTCTTTTGAATGGAATTTGTCAGCTGCTCCTAATTTATTCTACAGTATTCTCTAATTCTTTTTTTCTGATGTATCTGGTAATCCTTTTTTTTTTTTAAAGATTTCAGACAATACAATTATTATATATTCTATGTACTTCATAATTATTTATTATAATATTTGCTACATAAAGAATTTAATTCTAATTTTTCAATAAAATAGAAACATTTTTAAATAGAAAAGATATGACACGTTGTAAAAAAAAACTATAGGCATGAATATTATCGCATCAATAATAAATATAATAAATGTAGATCGAATTTTAACAGACCTTCCCTGTTTTTTATAATTCTTTTCTCATGATAAGGAACCGACCTTGGGGAGTAGGTAGTTGACAATAACTAATATTTTCAAAATTCTATCTATCAAGATGGAATGCTGAATGCGATAGCCATAGATAGAAACAAAAATTCTAGAATATTTATCGACAGAAAGATACGTCGTCCTCTAACCGAAGCAAATATAATATATTTTTTTTGAAACTCAGGTAGATGAATTTTTTTTCCTCTTACACTTTTCACACTATGAATGAGAGATATCTTTATCATGGGTTAGCATGCACAAGTATTTCTTTTTGTGTTGCAACTAATAACTGTAGATGCTGTAAAAGAAGGGAACAATTGTGGTCGTATTTTTTTCGTTTCATCGGGTTTTAAATTACAACGATTTTAAAATCTATTTCTATTTTCGTTGTTTTATTTTATAATATTAAAAATTTTTTTTAAATTTATTTTTTATATTTTTTTTTCTATATTTGTAAAATAAGTTATATTATTTTATTCTTATTGGAAATATAAAGTAAATAAGTTTTATTTGTTTTTGTAACGTGTCTAGTTTCTTCTATTTAAAAACTATTCTATTTTATTGAAAAATTAGTATAAATTTCCTAAATACGCAAACATTATATTTAAAAAACATGTCCTTAGATATTTATAAGAAAAAAAAATATTCTACATTGTTGTTTAATTTTTTTTCTCTGATGTATCTGATAATCATTTCATTTTTTTGTAAAATATTGCAGACAATACAATTATTATATTCTATATATTTCGTAATTGTTAATTACAATATTTGCGAAATTAAGAATTTAATACTAATTTTTCAATAAAATAGAAACATTTTTAAATAGAAAAGAAATGACACGTTTGGTGAAATAAAAACAGACCACACGCACCTTCTTTCTTTATTTCGACCGTCGGTTCGTTTGGACCTTATWCTTTTGTCGCATACCTACGTGCTTATCTCTGTTTATTCTTTTACCTTTCTATCGCTCGTACCTACAAACATTTCGAGTATCGAAAGAATACGTGTCCACGCTTCGTAGTATGCAGTCGCGCACAAACACACACATATAAAACCAGGAGCGATAACCACGAAGCATAGCATAAAGAGGAGACCGAGAATAAGAAAAACTGTATAGCCATATTCCGTCTCTCTCTCGCAGGCTCAATGCTATATGTTTGTCTCTCTTTCTCTCGTTATTTATTATAGCAGCCGTTACATAGCTGCGTTTCCGTTTATTTACTATCAGATCACTCCATTCTAAAGAAGTTTTAACTTCAAAAAAAGAAAAAAACTAAGGAAGGAAATGTTTATATCTTCGTAAAAAAACGATAAACAAGAGATTAGGATATAAAGCGACAGGTGACATCCGTTTAGTCGAATTGCATCGTCATTTGACGCTAAGTGGTGGTGTAATTAAAGTAGAAGTGTTTTAATAGAGTAGTGTTGGAAAGGGTTAAAAAATATTCAAAGAAAAAGGAGATATGTAGGAAGGTGGGAGGGGGGGGGATTCTTCTCGACTCAGCTGTTTCGAAAGAAAGTACCAGATTATCGGTGATACCGAGACTATGTTCTCCTTCAAACTTTCCCTTTACTTGGAAGATTGGAGACCACGAAAATAAAGGAAAGAAAGAGGAAGTGGAAAAGAAATAGGAAAAGGAAAAGGGAAGGGAATAAAAAAGGATAGAGAGGAAGGAGGATTCTTCTTTTCGTTCTTCGGTAAATTCATTAAGGCGTAGGACTTTATTACCGTCGTTATTATCTCGTTACTATCTTTATATACTGTTCATCTACGAGCCCCGGTAGTTTTACTTCTGTAAAAGATATATTCGTTGCAGTAGAGCTTACATACCAATTTTCTCTCCTCACCTTCCCCCTCCCTTTATACTTATTGTTAGTAAGTTACCGCAATAGTTAAGAGAACTCTCACTTCAACGTGTTACTCGAACGACTCACAGATTAAGAAGAAAAAAAGTAACAAAAAGGGATCTAAATCCTAAGACAAGGGAGTTTCCACTTATGCCAGAAGGACGTGCTTACATATCTACCTTATCGATAAGTTACGCATGAACCGCATATCGCCGTGTGTATTGACACACCTATTACCGACACTTCCCCTCGAGATGCGGGCCCATCTCACAAACTATGACGAGTGACTTCCGACGCCCAACATCCCTACGCATCGCCAGAACTTGTGATTGGGCAATGGTGCGAGACAGAGAAGGGTAGGTAGTTCAGAAAGTCGGTTGCACTCGGATTTATTTGTGTCGTTTAAAGCCAGTTCTTTTCTTTTTTCACTGTAAAAGAGCAAAGAAGAATGCTCGTCCATCGTCCTGTTAGCTTTTCCACCCTCATCGTTCGCCCTTTTTACGATTTTCCATCCGCTCTACTACTAGCTAGCTTTTCTATTTTCTTTTATACTTATTTCATTCTTTTCATTTACCGAGTTTGATTTCTATGTTAAATTTTTTGTTTTCTTCTACGAAGGAAATTTATATGAAATTTCGAAATATTTTGACAAACAATTGACGCAAAAATTATGCTAAATATTGTATTTTTTATAAAATAAAATAATAATATACAAATTTTTTTTTGAAGAGAAAACTTCTTAAGAATAGGGGTAATTCAAAAAAAAAAATGTAACGGAAAAGCATAACGAAAACGGGCCGAAACGGATGTAAGAAGAGAAAAAGAGACAGTCATATAGGATTGAGCCTGCGAGAGATGCGAGAGAATGAGACAGAATATAGCTATACAATTTTTCCTATTCTCGGTCTCCTCTTTATGCTCTGCTTCGTGGTTATCACTCCTGGTTCTATATTGTATATGTGTGTGTTTGTGTGCGACTGCATACTACGAAGCGTGGACACGTATTCTTTCGATACTCGAAATGTTTGTAGGTACGAGCGATAGAAAGGTAAAAGAATAAACAGAGAT
>NW_015149134.1:215857-227243 GCF_001465965.1 Polistes dominula
AAGTCAATCGCAGAATTGTTTTTGTGATGCGTCTTTTAGGTGTTGCTAGAGAAGGAATCAACTTATTTTGTAGCATGATGGATATTTGTAATGGTTTAAGGGCGGCGATACATGTAAACGCCTAAATTTTTACCGTTTTTCAGAGGCTTATTTAAAATGGAAGGAATGAATGAATCGTTTTAAAACCCAGCATGTTTATTCATTACATATTAAAATATAAGAAAGAATAACTTTTAGGCATAAAAGTTATTTTATCTAAAAAATTGCTTTCAGTAGAAATAATTGATCCTGGTTATGGGGCGCACTAGAACTGATTTTTCGCCGTATTGATAGGGTTAAATAGGTTCACCCTCTTTTCACTTTTTTCTAATTTCTATTAAGACATAGAAGGTATAAAAGTCGCTGCAGAGGTTCCATTTCATAAGTTTTCTATTCTTATAAAATAAGATTCAACAGTTTTTTAAAACTATTTACTTATTTAAAAATTTTTAATTTTTTTCAATAAACATGTTGCGTATAACTAATGTTATTGCTTTAATCGAAATTTTATTAATATCATTTTACATTGTTAAATATTTAAAAAATAAATTTCGGGAAATTAATATGGTGAAACTAGGGCTGCCCCGGCCACGCGTTGCTGTGGCTAATAAATATATAGATAGATCTGAATCTACGCACATAACATTTGTCTTCTTTTTCTCTTTTTTCTTAATATCGAACCAACTGCGCATGAGCGGTAACATAAGATCACCACTTACTTCACATCATATAATTTTACATTGTCTGAATATACTCACATAACATTTGTCTTTTATTTCTCTTTTTTCTTAATATCCTTTTAAAGGAAAAATAATTATGGTGGGTCACCATTATCACTCAGGGGTATAAGAAATATAAGAAAAGCTATTCTCATACCTACCGAATATACACAAAAAATTTCATATAAATCGGTCAAGTCGTTTCGGAGAATAACAATAACAAACACTGTGACAGGGGAATTTTATAGAAATAAAGATATTGTTCAGGCCAGAAAGCTTATCCTTTGATCGGAAATATGTGCATGTTTCTTATTGATTTGAAAGGTACATTTTTATTAAAGGTATTTCATATTTATAATATATACATTTATGCTACTGCTATTAAAGAAATTTTACAGCTATAACTTCTAAAATGATAAAATCAACTGAAATATATCCTTCATCTTGGCGTCTTTGGGTAGAACCAAAATTAGTCTTTATATTTGATGATCGCGAAGATATTAAGGTACTAGACTACAGGCCCATGCTAAAAAATTGATGGGTCATCTGAAACACCAGGAAACCTATATGGGAAGATGCAGGGGCATAAAATAATGACATTTAGCACTATGCCGTCATTTGTAAGCTGTCCAACTGAGTGTAGGTGAGAATCCAAAAGCACAGGTTGACCGGGTACTTTTTTATCATATATTTTTTTACGGCATTCTTACCACCGATAAATCCATCGAAAATAATGAGAAAACCGTTTGTAGTGCCGTACAAAAATAGTAGGCTACAAAGTCGGAAAAAATTTTTGATTTTCCGGAAATTTTCTGGGTCTATTTGGTCATTTGATTTTGTACAGCGCCGGTTCCATACAATTTCAATACCTCTTCTAATTAATTATTTCACAACGCCGTACAAAAATCTTGCAACAAGAGAGAAAAATCGAGGGATGCAACACACTCTTTTTCAATTGTCCGTATTGGGAGAGTGGGTGATTTGAAAAAGTACGGCATCGGTTCTGTAAAATTTTTTAGCACTCATAAGTACTATTAAAAATAATGCCGTCTAAAAATTATTGTTCATTTAAATGAATTTAATGAATATCAATAATTAACTTAATTTAATCGTATATTTGATTTTTACAGCTGTAAAATTATTTGACCTGTACGGCAACTGTTTTTTAACATAATATTGGTAAATACAATTGTTCTATATTACTGCCGTTCAAAATAAGCTGTTCTAAAAAAAAATTGAATGAAATTTTTTCAATTTTTGCAAAAGTTTAGATTATCGTACATTAACAAAATAAAGCAATTTTTCGAAATATTATTGTTGTTTTAAATAGTATTTGGGTAAATGAATGAAGAAAAAATGGTGCTGTACATTTTAATGCAGATCATATTTTTTGGCAGATGAAAATAACACTACCGTTTTAGGGGGTACTTTATGGTCATCTGATACTTTACGGCATTATCTAACATATTTTTGAAGGGAACAATTGATAATATGTAAAAATCATTATGCCGTCTATTTAAAGTGAAACAATGTGAATATTATATCCAAAAAATAAAAACTATCAAACTCAGTATTAACATTTTTCTATAATTTTTGATGAAATATATTTCAAACATTGTTATATTTTGTTTATATAGAAAATATTAATAAAAAATAAAAAGTACTACAATTTTATTGAATAATTTCTCATATGTTTAATGAGTAAACAATAAAATTGCTGACAGCTGATTTAAACTACACAATATTTATGTGGAAATATTTATATTTTTAATTTTATGACTTGCTTATTTATTATTGAAAGTAGAATTGAAAATAACTAGTATCGTTAAACTTAAAAGTTGTTGCAAAGAATTTTTTTTTTGTTATGGAGTTCCTAGCAAAAAAATTTACAAGTAAAGTTTGTTGCTGTGTATTTGGTTGTACAAACATAGTTTGTCATGATGAAAAAATTAGGTTTTTTCAAATTCCACCTCGTAAAAAACAATTTGTTTATCGAATAATCAAATTTGGTGATAAAGAAATAATTGATAGACATATAGCTTGGGTACGAGCGATAAAAATTGGAAAAAGTATAACTCCCAGTATGAGAGTCTGTTCACTCCATTTTATTAAAGATGATTTTTTACCTTCAGGTGAGTATTTTCAACAATTATTTTTTCTAGTTATTATAAATTGTTAAATCCATAAATTTACTCATGCTTATATTGTTTTTGTGTATTGTTATAGCTATTGATTCAATTCGAACTTATTTTAAAAAAACAAGTATTCCTATGCAAAAGTATTCCTTTAGGATCATCCAAAGAATGTGCTTATCTTGTAGATCAAATTAATTCTCGAGAAGAAATAATACGTAGAAAATCAATTGAATTAGTGACAGTTAATGATATTGCAATACTGCAATAACATGTTTACAAATACCACTTAAACCAGCCTTGCATGAACAACTCATTCTAATTATTCAACCATTTTTTAATATTTCACCAGTTATTTCATGTGGATTATCTTTAATTTTTGTTTGTAAACAAAAAGCTAAAAGACTTATAATATTACAATTACGACTTGGCACTTGTCCACACTTAATCACATGTCCAGCATTTAATACACTTTCACCACCAACAAAATTTTTATTGCATGGTTTTGTAATATGTTTATGTAATATACACATACACATAGATATACATTATGCGTATATATTATATTATATGTATACTTCGCGTTCGTGCTACGCTCCTAAACACTATATGTACGTATTAAAAATGTAAATTAAAAAACAGATAAGTATTTTAATAAATAAAGCATTCATTAAATAATTAATATTTATTATTTGATTAATATTAATTTTAAAGGAGAGTTCATTTTACGAAGCAAACAACGTAAAATCAAAATTATATATATTTATTATTTTTATTATATTTTTATGAATATGAACTTTTAGATTTGTAGGGCATTAATTTTTTATAGACAATTGCATCAAATAAAAATAAACTATTTAAATGCCGTACAAAAAAATGTCGTAGTAAAAATCATCCAAAAGAACATTTTTTTACATGGATTTTTCGGGAGTTTTTTTTCCCCCTAAAGACCCTTAGGCCAAAAAAATGTACCGCATGTGGAAAAATGTTACCTATTAATAAAATACTTTCAAAATACATTTATTTTATGTTGTTTTAAATCATCCCGCCCCCCGGACAATTGAAAGAGAGTGTGTTGCATCCCTCGATTTTTCTCTCTTGTTGCAAGATTTTTGTACGGCGTTGTGAAATAATTAATTAGAAGAGGTATTGAAATTGTATGNCAAAAATATGCCTGTAAATTTTTAGAATGATATTTGCATTATTTATCGATTAAAAACTCATTTATGTGCTCCGTCTCAACTCGGTGCTCGAACGCTACTAAGTTCGTACCAGAGCGCTTGAGTCTCGCTACCTGCTTCTCAGATTTCTGACCTTGGGGTCTTTTGTATTAAAAACCCGGGTGAGTAGATTTTCGGAAACTTTTGTTACTTATTTCTACAAAAATATCAACTGTATAGTTACTATAAAGTACGTGAAAACCAGTGTTGCCGTTAAGTCAGTTCAGTTCAGTTCAGTTCAGTTTACTTCTGGAGTTCGTTCTGTGCGGAGTAATTTAGTCAGTGAAATAAAATAAAATGCAGTTTTATCCTAAAACTACTAAACGTGAAACGTCTCATGCCTCAAGACCACCAAAGAAGAAATTCCATGGTAATCAACATACCAATAATGAAAAAGATACCGAACCACAGAATAGAAGCGCGAGAAAACTCTCTAACGCTGGCGAAGAGGATGTCCATCATAATGCGCCTCATGGGTATCGTTTTTTTGAGTTTTTTACAGTTTTTACAGCCTTAACAGAGATGTTCATATGTCGTGATTGTAAATTACTTGTAAAATTTGAATAGAGTGACAACAGAGGGTTAAGTTTTAAAATCGTCGTGTTGTGTAAGTGTGGTCGCAGAGACATAAATTCAGGACCGTTAATTAATAATGGGTTTGAAGTCAATCGCAGAATTGTTTTTGTGATGCGTCTTTTAGGTGTTGCTAGAGAAGGAATCAACTTATTTTGTAGCATGATGGATATTTGTAATGGTCTAAGTGAAAGTTCCTGCAACGGTATCATTTCGCTTATACATAACACTACCCTATCTGCATTTCGAGTTTCTACTGTAAAAGCTGTCCATAAAGAAAAGGCTGTAAACGAAAAACATGAGCAACCAATCCTAAATTTAAAAGTTTCTGGGCATGGAACCTGGAAAAAGAAGGGTTTCAAGTCGTTTTACGGGGTCACGACCCTTATTGGATATTACTGTGGTAAAGTAATAGATTTAGTCGTTAAAAGTAGTTTCTGTGCAGATTGTGCTCATTGGAAAAATAAAACTGATACTGAAAAATACCGTGAATGGTTTAAAGAATACGAACCAAGCTGTCAAGAAAACCGTAAAGGTTCTTCTGGCGCAATGGAAGTCAAAGCAATTAAAGAAATGTTTTCACGATCTGAAGAATTATTTGGCGTCAAGTACGGGAACTAATAGGGGATGAGGATTCAAAAACCTTTAAAGGAATTCTCGATTTGAATCCGTACGGTGACGATTTCCAAGTCGTAAAAAGCGAATGCATCGGCAACGTTCAGAAGAGAACGAGTACTCCACTCCGAAAAGCTAGACAGACAATTACCTGGGAGGAAAAGGTAAACACATTGAAGCCTTTATTAAAAAATTGTCTATGTATTTTGGATTAGCTATTCGAAGAAAGGTGAACTGCCTCAAGGACATGAAAAATGCGATTATGGCTACCTACTATCATATGTGCTCAACAGACGCCAAACCAAGGCACGAATACTGCCCATCTGGTCCCGATAGCTGGTGCAAGTGGCGCAAAGCTGAAGCTTTGGGCGAAAATCCTGAAAAAATTAAACATCCTGCTCCATTACATCCTGATGTTCAAACCCATGTTAAGCCAATTTTTGAAGATTTATCCCGAGATGAATTGCTTGAAAGATGTTTGGGTGGTCACACGCAGAATGCAAATTAGAGTTTCAACTCTACTATCTGGCGACTCTGTCCAAAACATCTGAATTCTGGACTGAAAATTGTTGAAATTAGTGCTTTTATATCTGCTGGATTATTCAATGATGGGTACACATACGTCTTCCGAGTTATTAACTCATTACAGATAGTTATTGGTCGACAATGCATCGCCTACAAAGACAAAATCGATGACCAAAGGGTGAGCTGAGAAGATCGCCGCAACTCTTTGACGACTAAAAAAGCTCGTCAAGCATGTCAGGAAGAGCTTAGAAAGAAAAACGAGCATTACAAACGCACTGAAGGACTTCTGTATGGCCCTAGAATCGCTGATTAGTTGGTAAATGGCTATAATCATAGAGTTTCTATGTGTCAAAACTTTGAACGCGTTTTTCTCAAAACGACTTTTCTCAAACTGAAGTGCAAGGTAACTCAAAAAGTTCTCAACTGATTCTTATAAAAATTGGCACACATTTTCTTTATAGTATTAGCTTCTAGTTGAATTTCAAGAATGCCACAAAAATTTTCAAAAATTTTTGTCCCAAAAAGTATCGAAAAAAGGGTCAAATAACAGACTTTTTTGTCTGAGTCTTGTCAATTTACGATTTTTTTTATTTTTTTCTTGGTTTAACTAAAAAATACATGTTTTATAAACACGCTCTAACCCATTTTTTTATTTCAGATTGCTGTAACTGAAGCTAAAAATCACGCCTATTGATGCCTTCGCCGCTAGGGCTTCAAGAGATTGGTTACTACGGCAGCTATTTTGAAAAAAAAAATAAAAACAAGTCGAATTCGTATATTTATTTTAAAATGTAATAAATAAACATGCTGAGTTTCAAAACGACTCATTTATTCCTTCCATTTTAAATAAGCCTCTGTGAAAACGGTCAAAATTTAAGCGTTTACATGCATCGCCGCCTTTAAGCGAGTAAGAGATTGTGGTTTACGTGATATTACTATTGCCTTAAAATGTTTAAGAATCTCCGGAAGATGGTCTTTCTTTGGCGTTGATGGTCAGATTTCGGAAGCTCCTTGAGTCTTGTGGTGTTAGTGTTGTGTCGGTAGGTTACTGGATTTGCGTGTGAAGAGATAGCAGATATCGACAAAACATCCACGATACAATATATTATCGACGGTATTCAAGATGAGGAAATAAATAAGACGATTCTGTACAGAGCTAAAACTATCAAAGAACTGAAGAGAAAATTTACATTATATGAGACCATGAAGGAGAATATGAAGAAGAAGACGAAAACGACGAAGATGCCAAGAGTATATGTTAACAACGAGATGGAGAAGTAGTCAAGCGGATCACCTACGGAGACCGACTGGGAACGTTGCTATAGTTGCGGAAAGCTGAACAATCGGAGACGAATGTGTCCACTTAAGGATAAAGGAATAAAGTGTTTTAAGTGTAACAAATTCGGTTACATTTCAAAAAACTGTCAGAAGAACAAAAAGCCACAGGACGCGTCGGAAAGAGTGTGTGATGTGACTACAGGAGCCAAGAAAAAATGTGTAAAAGAGGTGTAAATGAAAAACACGACAAGATTACGGCGTTGATAGACACGGGTAGTGACGTAAGTTTGATACAAACAGAACAATATTTCAAGGTTTGAGTAAAGAAGTTTTGCGTATTCAGGGTGTGGGCTCTGACCTAATGAAAACATATTGCGGAATGGAGACGAGTGTTATTATCGATAAGAAAACGTATCCGATCAAGGGTCACGTAGTTTCCCATGCTCTTTTAGGACGTAGCTTACTAATAGGTAATGTTTTTTGCAAAAGATGAGTGTAACGATAAACGCCGGTAAAGTATCCATTTATGACATGAACGAGGTTGCGAAGACAGAAAACTAGGTACATGAAATCCTTAAAATCAATGCGTTTACCGACCGCAGCAAAATAGATTTATCTCCTATTACAAATGCGGAAAAAGTGGAACAGTTGGAAAAAGATTACAAACATGAAGAACAGATAACGCAGTGCTTGGAAGAGGAAGTTTGAAAGTGCAACACCTAGTGAAGCCATAGAGGAAACTCCTGGCTGGCACAGATGAAAGAAGAAAACAGACAGCAAACGAAGCGAAGCAGAGAAGAAGACGACAGATGGGCTCGACATACAGAACAACAGAAAGAAGAAAACAGATTATGTAGTTGCGAAATACACTGGTTAATAGATAGCTGTTGCACACTGATCATGTAACAAATAATGATAGTTTTTTTTAGTGAATTTACTGATTTGAAAAATTATGTAAATATTTACATACTTTTATATGAGATAACAGGTCAGTTTAAACAACACAAATTGGAAAAGGAGGAAAAATATTTTAAAGTTGATAAAAGAGAGAATAAAGTAACAATTAATAATGTATATTCGGCTAAAGATATGAGTAAAAATTTAATAAGTTTTGGTAGATTAACTAAAAATAATACAATTGTTTATAGAGGGGATGAAATGAAACTTTGTGATCAAAATAGAGAACTAACGACAATAGCGTGCACAAAATATAACAATTATTTATCATGTAAAAAGTTTGATTGATAAAAGAAAATCGGTAGTTAATAATAATGTATTAAATAATAAAATGACTAAAATAGAAAAATGGCATAGAGTATTAAGAAATGTAAATTTTGGTTATTTAAATACGTTGTGTAAAAATCAATTATTAAATAGCTTGCTAAATGGACTAGATTCAGAGATAGTAAAGTGTAAAAAGTGTGTAGAAAATAAAATGCATAACTTTCCATTCGCAAATAATAGAAAAATTACTTAAGATATATTGAAAATAATACACAAAGATGTATGTGGTCTGTTTAATACTACGGGTTTTAATGGTGAAAGATAATTCGAATCGTTTATTAATAATTATAGACATATAACGATAAAAGGCTTATATTATATTTATACAAGAAATATAATATTCGATACTAAACTTCTCATTCTTATTTTCTCTTCTTTGTCAGAATAGAACGCTTGTAATCAGTGTTGTAAACAGTGCAGAAGAGTAAAAACTTTATATAAAATAAACAAATGATTATATTATAAATGATTTGACTTTGAAATCAACGAATAATTTGAAATATCTTTATTATACGCAATTTACTGGTAAAAGTAACTTAAATGTCACTCGAGTTATTCTGTTATACACTCAATTTTTATTTGCAAATGATTATTTTTCAGTCTATTTGGAATATTGCATCTAATATTGCATAGTTAACATTACGAATATCGATATTCTAAATGAAAACTGTTCTCTTATGGATAACATAGTAGTGAAAATAATGAATAATATCATGTTTTGCAAAATCGCAATAATATAGGTTCCGCTGGTTGCAAAGTTCTACCTAATTTCAGGTTAACATGTTCTAGTGATACTACATAATCTGTGTATATAGTAAATTTCCTTAATATTGTAGCAGCAATTAACTTCATATCGAGCATTGTAAATTTTTGTCCTAAAAGAGAATTACTGAATAAACATGTACTTAGCTGATCAACTCATTAGAATATTATTTCAAAAATAGATAAGTATATCTTATGACCTATGCAGTTTCTATTCCCATGACTGAATGGCAGGAAATATTTTGTATAGCAGTTTCCTGGCAAAAATCGATCCGGTATAAATGTTAAGGGATTCTTCCAGTATTTCTTTTTTCGATGAAGATCAAATATTGTGATAAAGACAGGGCTATTTTTCGGTATTACCAAGATTCTCGTTCACTTTAGACGATAAATAAAAGATTAACCTAGACGATTATTTTTACATAAAACAGTCAAAAATATCAATAGAAAAAAATACATATATAAAAATTATTTTATTATGAGTAAGCTAATATACCTTTCGTATCGCTACATAATGTTTGTCCAATACCTGGAGCAGTAAGAAATAATCATATAGTTTATTTAATGACTCGTTCCAAATATTTCATTTTCTTAGTATCTTCGAATGTAATAAGATGATCATTCGCATTGTTTGAACCATACATATTATATAATTCTTGATACACTTGATTCTGCAATCAAAAATGCCAACATGATATGTGATACGTGATACAAATTTTTTATACAAATGCATTTAATTTTTAAAAGATAAAGACTAATAAAGTAATTTTTAACTCAATAATTTTTAATCTGTGTGTACTTGAATTTCTAGAAATGTTGTCAGCAATCAAAATAAGAATGAAATTGCATTAGCAGTAGTTTCACCTTCCTAAAAAATAAAATATAAATTGTCCTTTACTTTACATGAATAAAAATAAATCTTATCTTATCTTTATTAAATAAAACTTACTGCAAAAATTTTTTTATCTACTTCATTACGAATATTTGTTTCTGAATATTCTCCACCCTCGTAAAGTAATATTAATAGAACGTCAAGAAATAAACTTTCGTTTTTATATTGATTATCAAGAGAATATATAGAATAATACTTCCTAGTATTGTTATAGAAGTATATATACTATTCATAAATTTATAAACAGTAGAATGTTTTATAAAGTTGTTATTCTTACTTTCATCATCTAGTTCTTTCGATTCTCGAAGAATTTTACCTTCTTTCATTGATTCTAATTTTTTCCTTATAATCTTCACGAATAAAAAATATTTACGTGAGTAAAGTAAAAGTTTATTTTTTTTTAGCTATAGAATATTCATTAATAAAAAAGACAATTATAATAAAATTGATCATTTTACATATACCTCGTATGTGATATTATCAACAACTGATAGAAGCTCCTCTAATCGCTTTCCCAGAGACGAATTGTTAAATGTATAAATTCTGGGTGTAACCAGATTTTAAATATTCTTTTCATAATTATGTCGATCCTTCTAATAAGGAATAAAAATGAGAAAGTAAATAAATATAAAATAATATTGTACTATATTATAAGTATATAAATATATATTTTCTTTATTATTACTCCTTAGAGTATTCATAATATTTTAATTCCGGTTTCTTTTGCAAATCTAAATCACACTCCAATATGCTTTCTGTCAATACAAACAAAAAATCAATTTTTAATAAATTTTAATATTTATTCGGTTTTTCAAGCTTTCCAGAATTCTCAAATCTCACCATATATTATATTAAATATACATAGCATTACATTTTTCTAGATATCTACTTGTTTGCCATTAGCAAAATTTTGCCATTCATTCTTCGATGAATTTTTCATTTTGACTCTTTAAATAAGATAATATTTGTTACCTTAATTTGTTTTGCTGTTTTTTTTTTGGTAATATTTAGTAATATTTAGTAATATTTAGTAATTAAAAAATCAGGAAATCTTAACCTATTTTTTACCTGGAGTAGTAAGCAACCCATTACCGGTAGAGGGTTTCATAAAGTCATAGAACTGATTCTTCTCAAAATCAAACGAATTGCTTAATATAATTTAAAAAATATAGGGGCACCGAAAGTCTTAGGTATGACATGTTGAGATATATAGGAATGTATTAGTACATTGATAATAAATTTGTCCAAAAATGTACTATGTCAAGAGGTCATATATTATATATATAAAAGGTCCCTTAAAGTGACCTGTGACTTTAACTTTCTTTCTTATCTGTCATGTTGTTATTT
>NW_015149135.1:0-25272 GCF_001465965.1 Polistes dominula
AGTCGAATCAAATTCGCAAATTCTTTGATGCATTTGATACTTAGTTTTAAGTATTTCAGGATTAGCACTACGCACTATCGCGATTTCCTCTTACAACTAGAAATATGTGATATAATTAAATATAACTAATTAATGAAATTAAAGTATTACAAGAAAATGCATTACAATTATTGCACTATTTATTTCAATTCGATTTTATTACTCGACGTTAAAAGTGCGAAGTGTTATTAGGTCATCGAGGGAAATTATTATCTGCTTGGACATTCGATTAAATGTTCTCGTGTATGGTCAATGAACTCTAAGTTCATTGATGGTCCACGAGATAGAAAAGTGAACGCGAAATGTAAATTAATTTTTTTAATAATTGAGAATTAGAATCATAACAAAATACGAGTTCATTTGCAAAATTAGTATGAAAGATCTTATCTTGCTTGCACGTAGGAAATGTCCAAATGCAGTTTTCAGGGAATGAAGAAAGAAGAGGCTTAATGCCGAAGAGGCCCCCACTTAATTGTGGCTCAAGAGGGCAACTACTAAGGCTATTGAGTTATTTTCAAAGGTTCAACAGCAAGTTCGAACCTTTCGAGAATGACTCTCTAGTCATATTTTATATTTAATTCTATTATTTCTTTGCTCGTCATTAATTTCTAGTTGTAATTGGAGATGATGGACCATTCCATCTCCTTGGGACACCAAATTCGTGTCTATATCGTCAAAAAGATGCATATGTGTTTATTTAGTTCGAGACAAAATATTTCAATTCCCCTTTTATTACATTTTGAAATCTAATTTTTATCTTTTGAATATTAAAGTAATCTCTCTTTTCCTTTTTTTGTTTTTAAGATTTTTAGCTGTTATCGTATTTTATTAAATTTGTAATTTTCTCTTTTCTATATAATGCAGTTTAAAAGTATTCTCTAGTTACTTAATACTTGTACTTGTATTTTTTTATTTTTTTTATTTTTTGTAAATGTAAAATCACACATTTAAATTCAATTTTATTGCAAACAGTAAATAGAGATTTGATAAAAATAAATAGAAAATTCAATTTGAAAAGTGCATCTGCGAATTGGACGATTCATATGTCAGGCTACTATATATCACTTGATTCTATAACTAATATAGTTTTCTTTTTGTTACAGGTGATCATCGTTGGATTTAACAACAACACCTTTGAAATCTTTTTCTATTTGAGTTTCTGTGAAATTGTTTTATTACATGTATAATGGCATTTCTGAAGGCACACACAAAATATAAACATTCCATATATGTTTTTTTTTAAAAAATTTTTTTTTTCAGTTATTCTAAGTTCTACGACTTATAATGTGCATGAAAATTTATCACGCATTATCAAATATCCACATACAATTTTATGTATAAATAATTTTAAAAGTTATGATTTATACGTGTGCCTTTTTTTGTCATAAGAAAACACGATTAATCGTTTCATTTTATCATAATTTATTATTAAATCTTGATTATTATTCGATGTTACAAGATCTATAGGTAATATAGTTTTGAAAAGTTTTCTTCATCGTGAATCGTTAAGTGAACGTACCGAAGATAAATTTTCACGTTAAGCCAACAAAGACACGTTGATACGTTTAACCTGTTGGGATTGCTAGAACTACCCTTTTCTCTTCTTCTTCTTCTTCTTCTTCTTCTTCGAACTTTCTTTTCTCGGCCTATAAATTTTCCCTCGAGTTGAGTGTCGTTAAAATGAAAAGGGTTGAAAAGTATTCGAGACGTGTATTAACGATACGGAATGATAGTGACACGGACGAGTCGGCATTTTATTTAAGAAAAAAAAGAACAAGTAAATAAAAAAAAAAAAAAGAAAGAAAAAAGGAATTTTATACATTTGTGAAAAGAAAAATAGGAAGAGTAAGGACTAGGGACGGTGGTGATGGTTGTGGTGATGGGAGGGTTGATTGTAGGGAAAAAAAAGTATACTAATGCAATATTGCACAAAGCGTTTTAATAAACAGAGTTGAGCAATCAAGCCAACGGATTTAAGTAACTTTCTTGTTTTTTAACGATCCTTTTTACGTCCCGTTTAAATCATCTTATGAGAAAATATCAAGGAATTTGGGATAAAAAAGTCCACGAAAGAGAAAAGGAAACGTGAACACTAACACAAATAAAATAAAGAAGAAGAAAACATTCTTCAACAATATGAACTTATGGAAATATTTTTACGAGTTTTTACCTCTCTCATCCTATCACCAAACTTTTCTTAATAACATACATACACACACATACACATTTACGCGTATTTACGTTTAACCGTCGTAATTATCCTTTTTTTTTGCTCTCTTTATTATATATATATATATTTTTTTGTTTTCTTGTCTTGTTTTATTTTTTTTTCAAATATAATATAAATGTTATAAAATTCTTGACATCATTCTGTGAGATATTCGCTTTTGTGTGTCCAGTCGACGACTCACGAGGACGTTTTTCATTGGAATCATAGCTTTGCTTTGAAAATGTGTGTCCATCCTCTCTCTCTCTCTCTCTCTTTTTCTTTTTGAGTGTGTGCGTATGTGTGTATCTCTCACGCATACAAGGAAACACATACGAGCACATCAAGCCGGATATTATTTCAGTCGGCGCATATTTCCGCAAATGAATTTTATGAAAACAGTTTTTGTTCTTTTAATTAATCGCTCTTCCCTAGGATACGTTTCTCTCTCTCTCTCTTTCTCTCTCTCACCCCCCCTCCCTCCTTCCGTGCCCCCTCACACTTTTATTCTTTCTCTCTTTCTCTTTCTCTTTTTCCTTTTTATTTCTCTTTTACGTTATACCATCTCGTTTCAACTTGAAGCAACCTCGTTGCTCGTCTTTCGTCGAGTTCGCGAGGAAATATTCGGTCTTCTGCTTTTGCTATTGCTTCTACCGTCGAGTTTTTAATAACAATATTGTTTCAAAGGACACACCGTTTACTAACGAGAATGCTATCACCACCGTTCGTTGAAATCTGACATTTTGTTTCTTTTCCCATTTTATTTTTATACTCAACAATCAGACAATTCATATCATCGTGAGTAATAAAATATTGAATTTTATGGGAGAAATGTTTGAACCGTTTTTTTAAAAATTATATTCGATATTCATATACACATGTATATAAATTTTTACGTATCTATAAAATTGTATAAATATTTCATTTGATTTTTATAATATGTATATAAATAAACTGTAGATCTAAATTAAATAAAATTGGAATTAAATAAAAGTATTATAAAGTGATAATTATTTTATTACTTGCAATTTTATCTAAGGGGGCTTATTCTTTCGGCTAAAATTTATTTTTTAAGCTTTTCAGTAAAGAATGATTATTAATAATACTTAATAGTCCTAATAATCAAGTGAATTTATTAAAAAATAATTAAAATATTTATTTCATTAAAATGTGTATTGAATTTTATTTCAATAAATAAATTAATGGGAATTTTTGCAAGTATCTTAATAGTTATAATCGAAAGTAAATATATTATCAAAATCATATTGTTAAAATTTATATACATGTTATTTTAATTTAATAAAACGAATATAATGTATCACACGTATGATCCATACGTAAGATTCGATTAGTTCGCCAATTTTGATTCTCTTCGAGTTTTGTTTTTTTTCTTTCTTCTTTTTTTTCGGCCATATTATTTTCTCGTTTATTTTTTGTTGTCCTTCTCTACTTTTTATTTTTTGTATTTTTATTCGTCGATTTTCCTTTCCTTCCGTCAGAGAGTTCCGCACTCGAGTGATATACAATTTCACGCGGAAAATTCATTGGAATGCGTAGAGTATGAGGAGGTAACGTGTGACAAGGGGACGACGAATTAACGCGAAAAGCAGCAGGGTGACTCTTTGCTATTGTCGTTCTTGTTTTATTATCATTATTATCATTATCATTATTATTATTATTTTTTTGCAATTTCTTTTTCGTTTTGCTCCTCTACCATTTTTATTCCCATTTGTTGTTAAATATTTTTTTATTTTGAAATGAAATTTTGCGAAAACGAGTCAGTCTCCGTGCGCAAAAGGGCTAATTCTTCCTTTTGCAATTCGCAAATGGCTTTTGTAAATAAAAACTGCTAACGGGGTGGGAAGGGTAGGATGATGGAATGGTCGGTGGTGTATAGTGGCTGCTGGCATGGTTTTAATTAATTATTTTCTCGAATAGGTACGTCACCTTTCGTGAGATAATCCTAAAGGTTTCCCCAATAATTTACGCATCGATCGTCCGCGCATTAAATTACGATTTTCGCTTTGTGTCCCTTTGACAATACAACACTTGTTTTTTTTTCGTCAGGCAGGTTTTTTTTTCTTTTTTGTTTTTTTTTGTTTTTAACCAACGTAACGTTGCTATACCCAACGACCAATCTCATTCGTTCTTTTTAGTTTAGTTTCGTTTCGTTTCGTTTCGTCTCGTTTCGTTCGTTTGTTAAACGAGAAAGAGGTGGAAAAAATAAGCTTCTTACGAAAAAAAAATTAAATAAATAACCGTACACCCGCGTACGAGTTAAAATAACGCGTTTTCCAACCCCCCATTATCCTCAATCCTTTACCCTCTAAAGTAGTTGGCTCGTTTTTTACATGAATTACTTATACTTTCTATTTTTAATAACAATAATGATAATAATACTGAACAAAAAATATAATGTTTCATAAAATAAGATTCGAATATAATCTGGATATTATTATCAAAATATTTCTGACACAAAGAACTATTGGTAAACTCGTTGAAATGTTGAAAATTATTCCACCGTTCTCTTGTTCAAACAACCTTTTGATATCGCCGATTCATTTGTTTTTTTAATGCGAATTATTATTTTTATTCTCTTTTTATTTGTTTGTTTTTTTTTATTTTTCCTACGTAAAAAAATGTTTATAACGAAAAGGGTGCTATAATCTGGTTATTATTGTAGAAATATTAAAAAAAAAAAAAAAAAAAATACTAGTACATACATGGTCGTTTTCACGCAAAGTCGGCTTAATATTTTTATTATGAATTATTTTATTTCGTTTTATTTGTTTGAATTAAGATTCGAATATAATCTGGATATTATTGTAAAAATAATATTTATTTATATATAACATAAAACAAATAAAAATGCATGCAGGAAAATTTTTTGCGCTATAAATCCATCCGTTTCGATCGAGGCGTTGACAATGGGCTTATTTCTTCTTTTCTTTTTTTTTTCTATTTTTTTTTTAAATACGCATATTCGTGCGCATTTTTAAAAATATTCCAAATAAGGTTTCAATATGTAAAAAAAATTATTTCGATGAATCGATTAATATTTTCCACCAATACATTTTACCGTTTCGTAGATAATTATTCTAAACAAATTAAAAAAAGAAAAGAAAGAGAGAAAGCGTAAAAAAATGCAAGGGATTAAAAATTCTTTTTTGAAGGATAATAAAATATAATATCATGACGCGTGAGAGGGGTTGAAAAGAAACCAAAAAGGGGGTTATAAGTCGTAGACGATCGTACGACTGTTCGAGGTTGGCACGAAAGGGTGAAAATAATTCACGAAAATGGTTGGGCACTTGCCCCTTCCTTCTCTCTCATTCCTTTTATCCTTACCTTTCCTCGTTTTAATCCTGTCTAACGTTACGACAAAGTCAATCTCTCTCTCTCTTTCTCTCTTTCTCTTTTAGTTTGAACATACATGGGCGTTTTGTACATACAAACAGGAGTAATTGTCGGCCAATTAAGGTGGTCGCGCAAGCAGCTACCGTTACTACGTTTTACGTATATATATATAACATACTTGGGTTTGAACGTGTTCATGGGCCACTAGAAAGAGAAGGATAATAGATAGAATGAGAAAGAGTTAGGTGTGCCGTCGTTGTTAATCGTGCTCATAAATAACATTTATTGGTGGGCCCTGGGTTCTAATTGCCAATGATTACCTTACCTACGCCACTGAGAAAAATTGCCAATTTGCATCGAATGCCTCCTTTACTCCTATTTTCTCCTTCTTTCACCCTTCACCCCTACCCATTTCAACGGAGGCTAAAACTCATTCGATCGCTTATCCTAACTCTCTTTTCATACCAACGTAAGGAGTTCACGAGAAGAATTATACACCGTGGACGATAATCGATTTTGATATCGGTCCTATTATTTCTTAAGTTTTCTTACTTTGTTAAGTAACTGCCTTGCGATTATCTACACGCGAATTATTTCTCATTTGCATTAATAGGTGATTATTTTTTCCTTTCTTTTTTTTTTTTTCTTCTACACGCGTATTATTACCCTTCTTCGTAACAACTATTTTTAACGTTTTCTTTTTTTTTTTTTTGTAATATTCATTTTATGTATTTGAATTTTTATAATATCTTATATTTATTTAATTAATATTTAAATTCTTGTGCAAAAAGGTTTAAGAATTAATAAAAAGATTAACAGGTATATAGTTAATTTATTGATTGAAGAAAATAGACATTGTCAAACTCGTATAAATTCGCGATGTTCAGTCAAATTTCGATTCGGTTGATTCAACTTTCAAATAGTTACCTTATTCCTGTGCATTTTCTTCTTCCCCTTATCATCTGTTTCTCATTCTCTAACACGCCTATTTCCGTTTCTTCGTTTTTTGGGAAACGGATGCAGAAAGAGAGGAGGAGGAGGAGGAGGTGGTGTAGGTTGTGTAGAAGGAAGAAGAGATGGGTGGAGGTTCGCGTTCACACCCGAATAGAGTTGGATTTCGCTCTCCTGAATACACAATGGGATTTATTTGAAACGTGGCGTATAAAACACAAAGGACTCTGTATGATTGGTAAATTATTGAGGCAAGCAGGATTTGTCGGCCAATCACGTAGCGCCTTTAAATAATTCAAAGGAAGTTCGAAAGCAGAAAGATCCGACTTGAAATCACATAGAAGATAAAGAAAAAATGTTATCTGTAGTCGATATACATAGCTATAGAATCATTATACGTTTAGAAAAGTATGTGTTTATCTTTTTCTTTTCCGTTTTCGTTTTTTTTTTTTTTTTATATTTCTAGTGTATTATTTATAGATTATGAGATTGTTTCATGCATAGGAATGATACTTAAAGGAATAGTTTCATATTCTGAAAGGTGTATCATATTTTAAACTTATTTTCAAAGGAATATTATTTAGATATTTTATTGCATATAATTTTTTCTTTTGTATGTAGCAGCAGTTGGTGTTCAATTTATTTGACGGAAAATACACCTGATTTGCATATTTTATTTGATTGCATAATTAAATTGCTTTTTAATTTTATTAATCGTAATTTGAACAAGTGGTCCAATTGTGTTAGTCGAAAATTTGATTATCGGTTGGAAATCTCTCGCTAAGGGTAAACTATACTGGTAGTATATTTTATTAGTTACAACTTTTACTGATCGCAAATTCAACTGGTTGGAAATGTGACCTTGTCGCAAATGCCACTAATTGCAAATTTTATTGGTCCCAAAATCTCTCTCTCTCTCAATCGGTTTCGAATGAAACCATTTTCAAATCCATCTAATTGTAAATGAATAATACTATTTATAACACACCCACATACATACACAGATAAATAAATCAAGATCCGATACATTAGAATGAAATAACATATTACTATGCAATAGAAATGAAGAAAAAATAAGTATTATCTATCGTGAGATAATATTATAATATATTAATATTATATACGCGTAAAACCTTCTTCCACCTTCGTAAAAAAAAAAGAAAAGAAAGATCTATCAGAATCAAAGTAAGAATCTCCATGAATAAATAGAAGATATGCGCGAATAATTTTGTTTCGTTTTTTTTCTTTTTCGATCGTAGGCGATCAAAGTAGCAAAAGAACGGTCCCTTTTCATTCCTTTTCCTTTTTTTTTTCCTTCTTCTTTTTAGGATATAGCTGTTATCGCGATTGGAGAAAATTTCTTCAGAGAGTACGCGCAGACAACAAATCCCCGAAGCGAGCGTATGGTGTTTGAGAGAAATAAAACATTTTCTTTCTTTCTTTCTTTCTTTTTATTTTCTTTCTCTCTTGGGCGATAGTGTACGCCCGGCAATTTTGCGGAACACGGTCCGAACTTTGCGCATAACTCAGCCTCGTTATCTGACTCGCAAATAAGGCAAAGGAAAAGTTCGCGACATCAATCCGGCCCTCTGTCGAGAGATTCGAAGTTGAAACAATGCTTAAGTCACCCTATAACGTATGAGCCCCAAGAGGGTGCCATACGAGAAAGATAGAAAGAAAGAAAGTATCAGAGTTAGAGAGAGAGAACGAGAATCGTACGTCCAAAACATTTTCAACCTCGATTCTTCTCCAACCTGTGATTCAAATTCTTCTTCGATATATCATCGTTTACTACTTTACGTTTATATTCCCTTTTTTGTTGTTTTATTTGATTTTTATTTCTCGTTAATTTGCAACGCGACGTAGGGGAAACTTTATTTACGATTAATTCATTTGAGATAACGTGAATAAGATAAAATATTTACCTATGTAGGTGTACGTTGATCTCGGTCAGTCCTGAAATAAATATAATTCAAGGATTTTGTCTTGAAATTTAATTGAATAATTAATAAACAATGAAATGATTTTATTCGGTGAATGTTACATACATCAGTGTTACAATAATTCGTTCGTCTAAAATTCAACAACAAAGGGATACACCTCTCCATCATTTTTTTCTTTTTTCCTATTTTCTTTTTTTTTTTTTTATCGTTTAATTTTATACACATCGTTTAACATTATCCTTTCACCGGTTAATATTATGAGAAAATTCGTAATCGAAGAAGTCTCTCGAACGATCGATACACTTCGAAAAAAGCACCATTATTATCATTTATATTATCTTTCTTATTCTTTTTTTTTTTTTGTTTATTTTTTTTTTTCCATAAAGATAATATTCATAACTATCTATCTACAAAACGAAATATCTCCTCTTTTCTTTCTTTATTTTTATTTATTTTTTATTGATCGATCTTATCAGTTCGTTTTTTTAAATATCATCATAATTCGCGATCCCGTTTGTTCATTTTCATCTCCACGCAAAATGATCGATAAATGATCGATGGATCGTAACAAATCTCGCGGAATTGACTTTGGACGAGTTTTCGTTTCTTACTTTTCTCTTTGCAGTAATCACAAAAGGATTTTTTTTATCATTATCATCATCATCTGTATTTTTTTTTATTCTCGAATCGAAGACTTGTGATTCAAGTAAAAATGCGTAAATAAAATTGACCGATAATAACGACGATAAACTACGCTCATACTCTTATTCTTGTTCTCCTCAAAATTTGATCATGTTGTACATGTTTAGAAATATATACAGTGAGTTACAGAAGTATTCGCATCCTCCCTCTTATATGTACGAATATTTCTGTGACTCACTGTATATACGTATATGCGTTTGTGCGTGTACGTGTCTTTTTGTTCGTTTTATTATTTCCGTATGTTAAGAAATGTAGGTGTTGTTTAATTGTACGCAGCAATACTAATAGTAGTAGTATTAGTAGTAGTAGTAGTAGTAGTAGTAGTAGTAGTAGTAGTAGTAGTAGTATTAGAAGTAGTAGTAGTAGTAGTAATAGTAGTAGGCGTAGGTAGACGCGTGTATATCGGCGCTTATTTCGTTTGTCATTTGGCATCGTACGGTGCTTGCGCATTGATACCATTTAAATTATTCATGGGGTTGAGAACGTTGTGAGCGCTTGATGTAGCCGGTGCTGGATATCCATTGTGGTTATGGGCTGTTTCCCCATTCGCCTGTCTCGGAGGACCTCCGCCAGATACCGTCTGAAAAATAAAAAAAAGAAAAGAAAAAAAGGATCGTACGATTATTGCCTATCGTTTCGTCTTACGTTAAGGAAAAAGAAAAAGAAATAGAAAAAAGGGAAAGGAAAAAAAAAAAAAGAAAAAGAAAGAAAGAAAGTTGATAGGTATTATTTTTATATATTTCTTACCCATCAAAGCTGAACGATTTATTTTCCTTTTAAATTATATTTTTATTTTATTTTTTTTTTCGTTCAGTAGTACAACTCAATATTAGGTAGTTTCTATTTCTATAGAACCCTCTTTTTCCATTCCTTCCTACCTTTCGTCCTTTTACCTTATACTTTAACTTCTGTCTCTATTTTGAAAATCATATTAACGTAGAAAGAGAAGGATAGATGGAATAAGAAGAGGAAGATGTAGCCATGGATAGAGGTGTAAGTGTTGTTGAAAACTTTCAACTTCCTATCTTGTTCTTTCTCTTTCTCCTTTCCTATCTGTATTCTCATCGTTCAATGTCTATCTCTCTCATTCTCTTTTTAGCCGTAGAACATTTTGGAAGACTCGACGGGTCCCTTTTCTCTTAACTCCACTACGTTAAAGGTGTTAAATTATACAGGCTTAAAATTCGGCAGACCGTGCGACTGTTCTCTCCCTCTTGACGAAACAACGGATCTTCCCACGGCAGCTTGCTACTTTCTGCGTAGCTCTTCTTACTTTACGAACACACTTTACGAGTCGATCGTACCAATTTAATTACGAAGACGAATAGTAAAAAGGGTAAACAGGGATAACCTCGCTTATTCCTTTTGTTATTTTATTTCAAATCATTCATTTTTGAAAAATAAACGAAAAAAAAGATAATCTTCTGTATATATTAAAAGTAGGTTGGTAGATATTAGAATATATTTTAGGAAGAATTTTTCCGGTCCTTGAATTCATCTTCAGAGAAAGAGGTTACGTAGTAGTAGTAGAAACGTAGAAGTAAGAGTTGAAGTAATTAACTCGTAAATAATTACGATAAAAATGACAAAGCGTCGTGAAAGAAATGCTTTATCGTTCCGTTGCCGCTTGCGCTAGCAAGGGGTGACTTTCCTCCCAGAAGGAATCCCTAAATCTTAACCGTAGCTAGTGAGAACCCTTTCCAAAAGCTCTGCTTCTCTTCTTTCTCTCTGTTCTTTAAGAACTATCTCTCTTTCTCTTTCCATCTAAACGAGTTCCGGTACGTAATTAAGAAATCTTCGTGGAAGGCGACGGAGGAGAGAGACCATCGTCCTTTTCCTTCTATCTCCTTTTTTTCCCTATCCCTTTCTCTCTTTACTTTTAGCATGGGTTAAATTAAGTCTATGACTTATTCAAGTTTTATCTACAATTGCCAGAGGAGGAATTGCCATGGTCGTGGATTTACTGCCGACATTGTAATCAAATGGCACGCGTTTCACTATTCTCAACAATTTGAAAACTTTCTTGGATCATTTTGGTTCATGCATTCATTCATTCATTCATTCATACATTCATTCATTTATATTTCGTGTGTGTTTCCTTAGTAAATCGTGAGAGTATTCGCATCCAGAAAAATATATATTTCGTTAATTAACAAAAGTATCCTTTGTTTGAAATCAAACGGGAAAATAAGGTTAAGATAAGATGTAATAGATCGAAAGGCTCATTTGTTGTTTCCCCTTCTCAGAAAAGAGCCAAATTTTCTTTCTCTTTCTTTCATTTCGGTATATAGAAGTCTCGTTAATGGCAGGTTACACGCACGAAGTATCCTCCTCCAAATCTTTTTCTTATATCTTTCTATCCCTCTTCTTCTTCTTCTTCTTCTTCTTTTTCTTCTTCTTTTTCTTCTATTTCTTGTATTTCTTGTTCTGGTTCAGTGTACTCTAATTCCTTTTATTCCAATTCGTCCCCGTTGATCTCTTCCTTCTACCAAAAGAAGAGAATTCTAACCCGCGAATAAGACATTAATCGCAAAAACGAAAGCAGTTTACAAACGACGATGGTAAATGCGGCCCTCCAGGGAGGGAAGGGTGGTAGGGAGGTTGGAGGGTTGCTTAGTTGCCGTTTGAGAAGGGCAAAATTCTCTCTCTTTCTCTCTCTTCTTCTCGTTTTATGAAAAGGGAAAAAGGTAGGGGGAAGAAGTGGGAAGGTTTGCCGAGAATCGCGTGTCATTTGTCCGTTGATCTCCCGTAGCTGGGAAACAGTCCAGGTGTGTGTTGTTCTGTAACTGCTTTTGGCCATTCCTATTCTGCTACTGATATTTAGTTCACTTCTTTATACTTCTTGCTTCGTGCAAAAATTAACACCATCATCATCACCACCACCACCACAATCATGATCTTTTCCTAGATCTAAATTAAACTGAGAGCTATCATTATCCATTTTCTTTCATTTCAACCTTCTTGTCTACTTATTTTTTTTTTATTTTTTTTTATTCTTGAAAGTCTAGATTTCAATTAAAATTATTTGATTAGATCCAGGAATCTCTTTTAGAATGTTAAAGTAGCTTATTATCTGGTTACACAACTGTTTATAACGTTGTTTCAAGAGAATTCATTCGCAACTAAACTCATAATCTCTCGTAAGCTTGCAAGCTGCCCTTTCCCATAAAAGAGAGAACGAGAAGGAGTGAGAACTATTACTAGTTATCTCGTGTATATAGCTATATGTACATTTAGCTAAATTTCATGTGAACAGCACGTAGAAGATGAATAAAATGTTTATTAAAAATATAAAATTATTTACAATTAATTATTAGAATTATTTTTTATTTAAATATAAATAAAATTTAATGATAAGGATATTGCTTGTCATTTTTCTTTATAATGCAAATAAGTTACTTTTGTCGCGCATTTCGTATTTTATCGATAAACCAATGAATTATTAGATAAATAAAGGTGTTACTATTATAATTTTATTCGAAATAAATAAACATTTTCCGTTAATAGAGTATATTAATTATTAATTATTACTTTGTGCATTGGATATTAATTTAATTTGAAATTATAGAACGCATATATTAGTTAATTGGATACGCTGATAGTTTACTTTGAGTATAAATGTTTGTCGTTCGTCCGCAAAACGTTAATTTACGTTTCGGTTGAATGCACTTTTTAACTTTAAGGGGTAGGACCACTCTTGCTAGAGCTTATGGAAAAATAGTCTAGTTTTGAGAATTTTCTATGGAAATACATGGTGAGTTGGTAAAGGTAGGGAATACATTTTTATGAATAATTTTTTTGCACAAGTTTAAATAGTCAAAAGTAAGTTCCCTTGTAGATAGCAATATTTTCATAAAAAAAAATTCTCAATAAAGGGTTATATTTCCGTGAATTGGATTAACCAAAAGTAATCCCTTTTTAATAAAACTTAAATAAAACTTAGTATCTAATCGTTTAGAAGTCTGGTATAGTTATCATAATATCTTATTCCCTGTACGATTTCCATGGTGCACATTGATCCTCTTAAATTCCCATGTAGCCAACGTCTTGGCATTAGCATATTATCTCACCTCTCAAAACCTCCCACCATCATTTCCACTACCACCAGTAACCACCTCTACTTTACCAGTTGGTCTCTTGGCGATTCCACCCCTTTTCCTTCTATATCTCTCTCTTTCTCTCTTTCTCTCTTTCTCTCTTTCTCTCTTTCTCTCGTTTTAAAGCAACCTTCTTATTCTCTCCCTTCTCTCTTCTTCCTCCTTTCTGATTCGCGAAGGACTTTACAGACACTCGAGAGTTTGTTTTAAAACTCAGATAATCGTTTCGAAATTTCTCCCCTTCTCTCTATCTCCTTCTTCTTCGTTTCATTCCCTTTTCTCTTTCTATTTCTTATCCTACCCTTTCCTCTTTCCTCAACAGGAGAGGAGTCTCGTCGTTCCGCATTGCGCCGGATCCCAAGGGGAAAATTAGACCGAAATAAAAGTTCTTCGAGAATTTTAAGCGCGTTACGCCTTCATCTCTTCTTCTTCTTCTTCTTCTTTTTTTTATTTTTTTTTATTTCCTACGATCGAACTTTCTTCACAGAGATTTCAATGATTTCCTTCATCTTACCCGTCCTTCTACTCTCCGATAATTTATTTCCTCGTATTCCCATAAAAAGAAAAACGACACAAATATTATTTAAGAATACTTTACCCGATTTTTTTTTTTTTTTAAAACATCATTAAACGTTTTCTGTTAGTTACTTCATTGATTGCAAAGATCGTAAGTAAGGGGGTCAAAAAATAAAAGGGATTTACGAAAAGAAGGATCCTAATTCGATTTATCGAGGGTGATGACTAAACTGTTCTTTTCTTTATCCTCTTCTTCTTCTTCAATCCCTCTTTTAGAAAGAATGAAAAAAAAGGATCGTGTAGAGAGTTATTCGTAAACTGTGTGGTTCTTTTTTCTTCTTCTTGCCTCTCGCGGCATTATTTAGAACGAACGAAGCTAGAAAAAAAAAGAAAAAGAAAAGAAAAGAAAACGGATCCTTTAGCAAGGTGCTGTTAGTATTGGTTGGTGGTGAGTGTCGGTGGCTAAGAAAGATCGAGACAGCTGGCTGTTCTCAGGCAATCAGAAAAACTACCCTTCCCCCATTTTCAACGAACGGTGTAGTAGTCTCTTTCCTCCCCCACTTTCACCCCCTCATACCCTTGCATTGGTACAGCTTAAGGAGGGTACAAACAGGGTGGCAGCTGTCTCAACGATGCTGAGAACCCTCTTCGCGGTTTTTAAGGACCTTAACGCTTTCTCTTCCCTTTCATCCCTCTCTCTTTTTTCTTTTTATCTTTTTTTTTTTTTCGTAACTGGACTCTTTTTATATTATTAAGATCCTTTTCGTTTCTCGCGGTGATAGTCGAATATTTGATGAAGTTAACCGTTTTCCCGTTCACGAGTCATCGAACTCCTCTACCATGAAATGTCAGATGGACGATCGATCTCAAACGATTGCTTACGTCGATGGTGGGTTGATGGTATGGTTTGGTATATAACATCGAGGGTTTGTCTCGAATACTCTCACCCCTCTGCGATGATATCGAAGGTATTCACGCTCAAGGAACGAGATGTCAAGAGGGATCCGTCTAGAGGCTTAGTCTAATAGATGCGCCAAAATGACATTAGCATGCTACTCTCTCTCTCTCTCTCTCTCTTTCTCTCGCTCTCTATGCTCAACCTATCGACATTAGCTTCCTCTTTTACCTCTTATTTTCTTCTTTACACAATCATTTATAAAAATTTCTTTTGACATTTTTTATATAATAATAATTATATATTAAATACTTCACTTCAATATAAATCTTTAGAATGACGATGATGTGTACAATTTTATTATCACGTTACTCGGTATGACAACTTTACTTAAAACTCAGTTTAAAGTTTTTCAGGTGACGTAAGAATCAACCTTACTTACTGTTGTAAAAGTGTTAAAAGTATTAAATGTATACTAATTATAAAAAAATATCAATGTCACAAAGTTTTTATTTGATCGTTACATTTCATGTTAATTAAAACTGCACCCGTGATGTACACGTATTCATTCACACACACAGCTACGCACAGAATATACAGGGAAATTACTGACACATACATACATATATACATACTTACTTACTTACTTACTTACTTACTTAAGCGCGTTTAGTTTACTTGAGAACACTTACGTGGCATAGAAATAGAGTCGCAAAGGGTTAGCAACCCCGTTGTTACATGCAGCTCGTCGACAGGACGAGAAAGAGAAAGAGAAAGAGAAAGAGAGAGAGAGAGAGAGAGAGAGAGAGAGAGAGAGACAAGAAAGGGAAAAGGGAAAGGGAAGAAATTTGCATATTATAAGTAGTACACGTTACCGAGACTGCTGATATCATCGGCTTACAGGGACCTCGTTACTTCGTGCATGCGTATGATTCCAGTGTGTGTTAACTATTCACGACCTTCGACCTCCCTTCCGGATAATGAGAAATAAAAAAAGAATATTATTTTCTTCGATTTCATTTTTTTATTATTCATTATTCCTATATATGTAATTTTTTTTGGTAATTATTTTTTCTAATATAATTAAAATAAGCTTCAAACAAAATACGAGACATTCTCCCCTTCTTTTTATATATATAAATTTTATAAATTATTATCTATAGTATGTTTTTAGTGCTTTTCTTTCTTCTAATTATTTCATTTAATTGTTTGATAATTATTAAAGAGGGTTTTAAAGCTATCGTATAATAAATTATAAATTCTATGCTAAAAAGGTGACGTCAAAGGATAAGGCGAAGATCCTTGCAAGACGAGAACTAGGATTAAGTAGATCTGATCCTCGTTGGGTCAGACACGGCGAGGTCCTTCCTACTCTGTACGCCCGAGGCTTAAGATATTGTTTTGAAGCAAGGTTGTTGCTTTAGGATAATCAAGAAGACGTAATCCTAAAAGGCTTAACGACGATGAGTCCATAATTCCGGAAGTCCTCGTTCTTCTCAACTATCTTCCATGTTTTTTTTTCATTCTTTTTTTATCTTTAAAACTTTCTTATAGTTTTTCTATTTACTGATACAAACAATTAAAGTTATCTAATTTTTCTCACTTCAATACGAGTATAAAATAAATCATATTGCATATTTTTAACTTAGTATATGGAATACATTTTCAAAATAAATGTTTCATGTATACATAAGAATTTATATATTAATTTAACACATAGATAGTGTCTTTTGTTCGTTAATTCCAATGTAATTCCTCTCGAGAATCCTTTTAGTAAGAGAAAATTCTTTCGCACGTTCCATCTAACGTATACTCTTGTAGAAGAGGCACCGATCGTTAAGGCATGCGGCGTGGCTTGCTTAACGGTCGAGCTTAATTAATAAGGACACGCGATATCCTAAGTTAGAAGACGTTGGTAGTCAGGGTATAAAGCATAGCCGAAGCCTCGAGGGAGTCCTTTGTTGTCGAGAGGGTCAGGATGAGCGACCTGCCACTTTAACCCACCTTAAGGGATTACGTCTTCAGGAGTTTCCTTCTTGCCTATTCCTTCCTGCAGCTTCCTCTTTAGATACCTTAACTCCTTCCTACCTTTCTATTCCTTTTACCATCGTTACGTCATCGTTCACACGTCATTACTTACATCAATGGTCATCTCAGTTATTTATCTTGAAATTTTAGTTGTCATGCATTTGAAAGTTCATAATAATACTTACTTGAGGTTGAAGATGCGTGACTTGTCTTTTAATATGTGCTAGGGTATCGTTCGGTGGCGGATGTGGCATATTGGCAAAGTATACTCTTTCCTTGTAATGATACTCGCAAAGAATTTTATTCTCGTAGAGATAAAATTGATCGCCCACGCAAAATCTGCAATCAAAAAATAGTTTATCAATTTATAATCTTTTCTTAAAGTATCAAAAATATGTAAATGGTAGAATTCGTGGTGTTATTCGTTTGGAGGTGGTAGAGTCTTATCGAAACGACAGTCGCTAAGTTTTGCGAAACGGAAACTACGGTAAGGAATTTCGCCTATCAAGAAAAAGAGAAAAAGAGATAGAAAGAGTTTGGAAGGGGGAGTTGGGGGTGGGAGAAAGACTGTACAAGGTTGGCAGAGCAGTAAAGCGTGCTAATTCCGTTTAAGACCGCTTTCCGTTCTGCTCCTGCAAGGAAATTGCGAGAAAATAAAAACAAGGAGCGAAGTGGCAGCACAGACCTCCCCTCACCTATCCCTCGTCCTCCTGTTTCTTCAGTTGCACCCTCTCGTTCCACTTCGCGTTTCCGCAACTCTTCGAGCTCCTTTAGATGTAAATTTCCAGTCGATTCGCGAAGCAAAACTATACTACGAGAGTTTACTATATAGATCGGATTCCTACGATGCCGAGAAGAGCCAGTTTGAGCCAGGAAAGAAACCTTTATACAGTCTTTAACCCAAACTCACTTGCATTCCGTTTTTTTCATTTATAAACGAGATAATATAACATAAGAATTTTTATTTTTAACAAAATGTTGAATGCTAGACTACGTTTTATGACTAACAGTTACAGGTAAAAAATAGCATAGTATTTTTTATTTTTTACGATGACGAAACCCAGGAAAGTTCGCATACTTTGTTAAAATTCGAAGTAGAAGGGACAGTAGGAGGATTTTCAAGTAATCTGGTATGGTGGTGTGTCTATATATGTATAGATATATAGTGGAGAAAGAGAACGAACCGGTACACGCGGATTTGGAGATGGCGCAGAGGTAGAAACGTGCTCGGTTTGCGATATCAGAGAAATAAGCTTTGCCACGAGGGTTATACGCATCTACCAACTGTCGCACCACCGTGTCGACGCCTCCAGTTCTGTTTTACTTCTACTACTACTACCACAACTATTACTACTACTATTACTAATACCTATACTACTACTATTCCATGGGAAAAGCCCCGTTTTAAAATCAAAGATTTCGCATTTTTCCTTTTTATTGCCGGTTTAAAAGTCAATTTTTCTCTTCTATGTTCCACACTGAATTCATCTTTCTTACACGTTTTTTTTCCGTTTCTCGTGGTATTGTCTATCTTTATCTCGCTTTATCTTTCTGCGAGTGTCCGCAGGAGGGACGTTATGCGGAAAATGCTAAGGAGGCATGGAACGACGATCTCGTAAGGGGGCTTTGGTTGCTTTGCTTTTCGACAGCCACTGAAAGAAAAAGAAGAAGTTTAAAGATAAAAAGGGATGGAAAAAAGGAAGGAAGGAAGGAAGGAAGGAAGGAGTATGCCAAAGGGATCGAAGATCCACGAGGGACTCGAAAATCGTTTCGTCAGGATCCATATTCCGTTAAAATTCGTATCAGGTAGTTCGAACATCGGTCTTTGTAATAGCCTTACCTAAAATGTCTTACATCATACGTTCCAAAAATCAGACTTAACAAATGTTACTTTTAATCTTAAACATTATCATTTTATTTAACAATTCACGTTAGTCTTCAATCGATTTTTCATTTCATTCAAACATCTATTAAATTTCGTCGAAATTTTAATAAATTTAATCAAATAATTTGTTTGTTAAAAGTTGGTTTAGTTGATAACACAAGGGGTACACATGTGTGTGCACGTTCCAAGGTAAAAAAAAAAAATACATACGAACGAACATACATATTCCGTATTCAACGGATGTGCCGGTTCCGCTTTTGAGATCCTGTTTGGGTTTTATGTCAGGATTTCTGTCGAGTGGTTTATACCAGCGCTTATGTAAATGCAGACGTGATTTTTTTCACCACCTCTAGCCGGTAGCAACGCTTGCATCAGTGTATACTAACACACACACACACATACACCTGGTACATGCATAGTACGATCTTTCAACGACTCGAGATTTCAAGTGTTTTATTCGAAAACATCATTGCAGATTTAAAAACGTCCAACAATTTTTGTTCTTTTTTTTTGCTTCTAATACTTTCATATAATATACTTTTTCCCCCAGGTGTGTTACGTTCAAAGCAAACGATGAAACATTTATCATCAGGTTAGATTTTTGTTTTTTCTTTCCTTTCAAGAGTATATTCTTTCTCTTTCTTTTAATTCCATTCCCGATTCGTAGAGAAAGGTGGGAAAAGGGTAACGGGGGGTTAGTTGGAAGAAGAAAAAGATCGGAACGATCGGAACGTCGAACATGGACCGCCATAAAAAGCAATGCTCTACCGTAACGCGGTACGATAAGTACCGCGTCGCGTCGCGAACTAAAATCGATCCTCCAGGGTGGTGGTGGTCGCTCTTTCCACTCGTACACCATAAAAAGGGAACATTAGAGAGAGAAAGGAAAGTATAAGCCCCTATTTCTCTCTTTCTGTCTTTCTTTCTTTCTTTTTTTGTGTGTGTGATACTGCGAGAAAAGAAAGAAGATAGGGAAACGTAGTGCTGATGTTGTACGGTAGTCTGATGGTTGCTTGTGGAGAACCCTTAGGGTTTTGCCATCTCTTTCTAACGTTCTTTTTTATATTACGTATATAACGGTGTTATGATTTCGCGCCTAGATATGCGAGTACTATACCAACACTATCTGTGCTGATAAACGAACATTCTTTATTTTTCTTTCTTTCTTGTTTTCTCTCTTTTTACTTTATCATCATTGCTAAATACTTTAGACATTAGGAAGAAAGATTTTGTACATCAAATATATCGATTTTTTGATAGAATGATGATGATGATTTTAAAATACATCTATGATTCTGAAAAAAGTTAAGAAAAATTAAATCTTTAGACCCAGGGGGGACATTGGTTTCCTCAGAAGTGCTGATTTTGTACAGCACAGAGAGAGATAGGTAAATGCTAGATTTAACAGGCAGCAGCAACAGATGTAACAGAAGACAAAATGTGCAGGAATAATCTTAAGATTATTCCGAGGAAGCGTTAAACGTTTCTCCGCAATGTTATATAGTCTTTCGCTAAGTCGAGAAGGAAACCTTGGAGTTTGCCGAGAAGCAAACAGACCTCGAGAGCTTCGAGAGACTTGCAGAAAAAGGGGATGGGGGATTGAATAGGAATGGGTACGAAGTGAAATAAGAAGAAGAATAAGAAGAAGAACAGGGGATAAAGTGAAAGGAGCTTGTGGGCGAGAAACCCCAAACGGTAACACTTTGCTCGTAGTCAAGATTCTAGTTGGTTTCGTGAGCGAGTAGCAATAGGTGTTGGGTTGTTCATTCGATGGCAGTCCTAGAGAATAAATTTCCTACTTGATCAAGGCAGCACACTAGGGAAAGAGAGAAAGAGATAGGGGGGGGGCAAGGGTTTGAAGAAGAAGAAGAAGAAGAAGAAGAAGAAGAAGAAGAAGAAGACGTTGTAGTCACGGTACTTGCTTCGCGTTCCTACTCAATTTGCATCAAACTTTAGAGAGACAAGCAAGCAGCCAGGCAGCCAGACAATTCTGCTTTTCTATTCTCTGGGAGGTTTCACCACCTGATGGTAGGTGGTAGGTGAAGGTCTCCCTCACCTCCTCCCCCTCGTCTACCCATCCCCTCACCTTTTCCCATCCTACCACCACCCATCATGTCTACCATCACCTCTACCTCATCTTTCGTTTCAAGCTGAGCCCCACTGCCGAGACTAACGCGTTTAGTAGAGACTCGATTCCCTAATCAGATCTTCCCCGACGGCAGTGTGGAGGGTTTCTAAGGTGCTGCTAAGTGTGAAGTTAATGGAGTCAAGACGCCGTTCCTCTCTTCTATCCGTAGAAGTGTACTACCAGGAATCACTCGGGATGTTGTAGGTTGTCTCTAAGTTACCGTTTATTCATTATTTATCATCGAAAGTGGTGCTTTATTTTACTTAGAAAAGATTAAATAACTAAAATGTGAGTTGCTATTTTACTCATTTTTGAAAATTATTCTTAGAGAAAAGAAAATGTAAGATAGTTAAGGGAAAATAAAATCAAATAATAATTATTTTTTTAATGAATTCTAATTGCATACAATAATAAATGTAGAATATTGATAAAATTATGTAGTTTATTGTAAAAGATAATTGTCATTTAATAATATCGTTTTCAATAGTTTAGGTAAGTCCATCAATAATATATATTTTGATATTTAATCGTAAGAAAAATGTGCATGCATGTATTTCGTATTTCTGTTTGTAAAGAGAACTCGACAGCGGAACATTTATCGAGTGTCCCTTGACATAAATCAATTCGTTTACCTGCGAGAGACATTACCGCTCTTTAGTCTCGATATTAATAGCGCCTTGGGTATCGATAAAGCGACGTATTCGTATCGTTCTGCTACCTCGTTATAGACTCGAATAGATAGGTAAATGCTTTATTTGTCGCCCTGGGATAGAATACTGAAAGTGTGAGAGAGATACAGTGAGAGATAGAGAGTGGAAGAGAGAGAGAGAGAGAGAGAGAGAGAGAGAGAGTTCCAATTTATTTATGCTTTTCCCCCAACCCTCTCTCAACCCCCGAAAACTCGCTCGCAACTTCAACTGTGAGCGACACAAATAATATATGAACGTAATCAATTCAACGTTCGGTAGTATCTACGTGAGTTTGCATCGTCATTGGCGTTAGGTAAACGAGCCACGATAATCACGAATAATCCTATCGATCAAGATCTTATTATTATTATTATTATTATTATTATTATTATTATTATTATTATTATTATTATTATTATTATTATTATTATTATTATTATTAATACAATAACATTACAAATCTAGTATATTTTGTATATTATTTTATATTGGACTATCATCTTTCTCGTGTTTATGAATTTTACTTGATTAATATATAATAAAACGATAATTATTTTAAATTAATGTTTCCAATAATTTTGCAATAATATAGTTTCAAAAGTATTCTTTAATTTGAAATAAATCAACATTACATTTTAACAATCGAAATAAAGATCGTTTGATTTCTATATGTCTGGTAAAGCTTCTCTAACGGTTCTATCTCATTGCTTTGTTTCGATAATGACTGCTTATCTAGGCTCGTTCTACTGTTAATTAATTCAGACTTGTCACAGGGTATCAAGCAACCATAGGACGTTAATTCGATCAGGAGTGAATTCAGTCGGGTTCGACGTTGGCTGGAAGTAGGATGATGATCATGAGATGAGGGAAGGGTGAGGGAAAAGGGAGGTGGATGCTCTTTGCTAAGAGTAGCAGCAGCAGCAGCAGCAGTAACAGTAGCAGTAGTAGTAGCAAGAATAGGTGAGAGGAAATGGGAGGAAGTTATAGGATGGTGGGCGGTTTATGGGGAAGGGGGGAGAAACGACGTCGCGATGCCTTTGGTTTGAGGACAGATTTACGGCGCAGACAGTTGACGTTTGCTATCTAAATGTCGACCTGAGAAAGCCGACACGTCGGACGACGACAACGACGACGACGACGACGACGACGACGTCACTCGATAATACACATACCGTCTTGCTGTTCAAGAGTCACTGATATTAAACTGATGCCAGTAAGTAGAGGAAGAGGAAGAAGGTTTCCTATCTGTTCAATACTATATTTCTACCATTGTCTATTATTGTTATATTTTAACGTCTAATCGATTAAATGCTTAAAATTATTTATTTTTTTTTGGTATAAACTTGGCTGTTAATAAAATAGCACACTTTTGAGAAATATTTAGAAAATCGGTTCACGTGGATAACATTTATCTTTAAAAATGAGTTCCTGATCACGAAAATAAAGCAAAAGGTTATACCAAGAATATTCATGGCATAAAATCTTAGCAACGTATAATAAAAAATGTGAACGTTTATAAACGTCAAGTCTTCATTATATTTGTTTTTTTTTTTTTATTCAAAGTAAGAACATTTATCTTTCTATTAATGTCGTCTATGGGAAATTAAGCATCGTGCATTCATAGTAAGCCATATTAATGACACAGATTATGCGGAATATTAAGACAAGGATGGATAGTGGGGTGCTTAGAGTAAGATGACTGTATTTAAAAAAGGGTTGAATTCTCCAGGACTAAACTGTAATATTTTGTGAATGCAAAAACCCAGAAAACGAGACAGAGAGAGAAAGGAAAAATAACTTTTCACGTTGACAAACGAAACAACGATGATTTCCATTTGTCATTTCTTTCAAAGTAAATATCGTTTTTCTACCAAATTTACGTCAACGTACATACACACAGACATACATACACATTGTCATATTGCATTTCCATTAGTTATATATTTTTTTACGCGAATACGCAAACATCATGGATGAGAATATTACATTTTATTCGTGAAAATTATCGATGAAACATTGTCATCGATACCTCGTGACTATATGAATAATAATAATTATTATTATTATAATAATAATAAAAAGGAGAAAAAATAGTAGAGTTAAATCAGGAAATATTTTTATACGTTACCCCTCACATACACACATCATATACATACTCGTACACATATGGACGTATGGGGTAGAGCAGGCGAATATTTATGTTGAACGTCGAAAATGATATAACATAAATGCCTTTGCGTATGCTTTCGTACGATAGCAAAGAGAAGAGAGGAGAGAGAGTCCATCCATCCTTGGAAATCGAGTAGGTTCTCGAGATAGGAGTGAATCGATTCGTTCACTTTTTGCACAGAGAGATAGATAGAAGTAAAAGAGCAAGAAGTAGAAGAAGAAGATGAAGAAGAAGAGACGTAGAAAAGACGCAATCGCATCAAAGATTATTTCCGCCAATAAAATGAAAGTCGATGTTTCGTCCTGATTCCCTTTCCAAACTTCCCCCTCCAGTTCTTTACCTTAGCCTTTTGCCTCTCTCTTTTCCCCCTCATTCTACCAATCGTTTAAAAAAAGACAAAGTCAGGAGACAGAGTGAGTGAGAGTGAGAGAGTGAGTTTGGTTTAGAAAGTGGAAATGAGAGAGTAGCAAATAAGAAGGAAGAATAAGATGGAAAGGTGGGTGAATGGGTGAGCGAGTGAATGAAGGGGAGAGAGAAAGGGATAGGAAGTTGGAAGAAGCTAAGAGCAAGGCCAAAGCAATAAATCTACGGTCGCCCGGAGCAGACACTTATCAGTTCTCCAGAATCACCCAGGATCCGCGACATCACGGACTGCGAGAAATGCCCGGCAGGCTCTCATCTCTTGAAATTGACTCTCTCTTTCTCTCTCTTTCTATTCTTATTCGAAGAATCTCTCATGCCAATTGCCCTCTTCCTTATTTTTTTTTTCTCCTATATAATACGTAATATATATTTTGGAAAAAAAGTGTAGTTTGCAGTATTTGTTTCTATAAAATTAATAATAAGATTTTTTTAGACGTTTTGTTTGGTACTTTAGATTGTATTTTATGGTAATTTGGAAAATTTTGTTAATTATTCATTTTAATTAGATTATTCCTCTTACATTTATTATTTTATATCAAAAATATTAGAAATTTATTATGTATTATTATCTATATATTATTTTAGATTCATATAGGTTGTACGTGGATATATGAGAACGATACAGCTTATCTTTTAACTGATGATTATCGGTTAACAAAGTAAGCTAGAGAATTAGGGTTGTAGTGGTTATCCTCGACAAATTAGTACCTACTATCCCACCGCTACTAGTATCCTTCTCTCTACCTTTACCTTTTCACCTTGGTGTATTATTGTATAAGTGTGTAAATGTGAATATGCGTGTGTGTAAGAGACTGCAAAGCATTCCAGGTATAGAAGGAGAGGTAAAGTAACTCGGTGAACCAACGGAACGTAAACTGGATAGGATTAAATATGACTTACCGTAGTACTTAAGTTTCCATCATTAGGTAGCCTCTAGCGATAAAAGCATAGCACCGAGCGAGCGAGCGAGCATAGGGACTCTCACTGCTAAGGCAAACTTGTTGTAGGTAGAGGCTCCTTCTCCCTTCTGTCTCCCCCCATCTTTCCCTTCCTACCACCATCATCTATCCACCCTGTCTCTTTCTCTCGAACAGAAGATCGGCCGAACTAAGTTAGCATCGTTTCGTAACCTCCGGGCATTGTCAAGGTTTCACTGCCCAACTTTACCGTTCTTGCGATTAGACTTTAGCTTTCCTAAGATTACCTTTCAGACTTTCAATGAACTACCTGTAGTATACATATA
>NW_015149135.1:25307-61999 GCF_001465965.1 Polistes dominula
ATATATATATACATCGTCGATGGATTGAAAAGAACAAAATGTACACTGAAATAATGTACAATTTGTTTTGTTTTCTTTTCTTTTTGTTTCTTTTCTTTTTCTTTTTTGAATGTTGGCTATTGTGTAGACGCTAACGTGACAACGTTTCGAGGGGTGGGAGGGGGCGGCACAGAGGGGTTTTATGCTACACATTGAAATGTATCCGGGCAAGTGTGGGAGACGTTTAAAAAGCGTTGATTCAATTTTACGCTCAAAAGAGAGTACGCGAGCTGGTCCCTCAATCCATAGTCTCGACCACTGCGGATGACAGCGATACCGAGAACGCATTGTTACTGACGTTCCTGTAATTTGCCTGGGAAATTAGTAAAGCGTTTTCGATGTAATCGTTACGACACACACGTGATCTGACACACAATACACTAACTATACTAACCAAAGTATTATACTACGTAATAATATTATGAATTTCATTTAGATTTTTTCCGTAGGATCTAACAGTTAGAACTTTGAGGTCTATCGATTTTGTCCTTTTATGAAATTCTTCAACGTTACTGAAAATTTACTTTTACAAATGTAAAGAGAAGAATAGGAGGAAGGGAGGGTGGATATTCCTAAGAGATTCTAGCAAAGATGTCTTAGAAGTTTCTTAGAAGCCATATACAATCCTGGAGACTACTGCAGCTATTCGAAGGATTAATCAACGAATGGGTCCCACTAGAGTTATCCTTCGGCCGCTGCCACAAACCTCTGTTAGAGGCATAATTCAAAGTTGTTCTTGGTTTACGGTTTAATTACCGAATCTTGTTTGCGAGTTTAGATAGAGAAATTTATCCGAATGAATAACTTTCTTTTAACTTCTATCATTCGATTTACTTTCCATTATTTGATTTCACGTTTATTCGTCTAATTAAATATTAACACTTTAATGGCCACTCCTCACACAGCATGTGTGTGATAGCCAGAACACATTGTCCGTTATGTTATTTATAACTTTATATATATATTTAAAATTATATAGAAAATTAAATTTGTGTTGTTTTTTGTTTTATGTTAATTTTTTCATAAATGACAATAAAGTTATTTTTAAATTAATTCTTGAAAAATATTACCAGGCCCTTGACGACGTTTGACTGCGTACACGTGCGGCCATTAAAGTGTTAATTTAATATTTACAGTTGACATCCTTTAAAATAATGTTTAACAACAGCAATCGATTGTTGTTGGTTACTTCTCATAATTGTCATCTACAGTAAAGTTGGATAGTTTAAAATTGCTTATTGAAATGTTCATTTGAACGACCCCGGGTATTACGAAGTCGTAATTTAACATGAAAATTAGAATTCGTCTTATACATTCAGCTCTCCACTTCAGTTCAGCACTTTAGCGAGCGTTATCTCTTGGAGGGCAGCTTGTTTGACTTCCGGCGGTGTCTCCTTCTGACCGGACACACTTGATAACTGAATAATTCGGTCTACACACACACACAAACACACTCACACAAACTCATATATACATACATAGGGGAGGTTTGAAATGAGGAAGAGAAGGAAGAAGAGGGATTGAAGTGGCTCGAGTTCGAAGCACCAACGGGCTTAGCTCACCTAATCCTTTCCGTTGAGTTGCCTTTACATTAACTTAAGTCATAGCAACTTGCTCGAAAGCTGCACATTGACTCCCAACTAGACACCACTCCGGTTTAGATCAAGAAAGTGAGAGAAAGAGAGAAAAAGAATAGGTGATATCGTTATTTATGTTGGCAATTATAGGTATATATTTTCAATAAAAAAAAAGATGAAATATAATGATTATAACTTCTAGGTATAAAGAAGGTAGGGGATATTTAGATAAGTGAAAATGTTCGATTAGTAGGAATTTAGAAACGGAAGCTATTATTTAGGGTATTTCCGTTGGTCGATAATCCGAGAAAAATCATCCTCGTCATCTTTATTTCTCATCTTTTCCCATTTCGATTCGGACAAATCCATGGAAGTATGGTTCGAAGGAGAAAAGGGACTCGATCTTTAGTCGCGCGCTCTCTGGTAACGACCATATTTCTCAATAAACAATAAATCAGAGGAATAAGGTATAGGTTCGATATATTTTTGGTTGTTCTCTCTCTCTCATTCTTCAAGAATCCCATTTTGTCTTTCCTTTTCTTCCATTTACTTTAACAGAACAATCTCTTTGTCTCACTTTCTCTGTATCTCTTTCTCTGTCTTTCTTCTACTCTCTTCCACAAGCTTCCGAGTCTCCGAGCCTCCCATTAATCTATGGTTATCTACGGCGTGTGCCGGATAAGTGCGTCGGAATGAGCCATTTCACCCTTGGGACTTCGAATCCATCCTCCACCCTCGAAAAGTAGAGGAAAGCTCGTCGTCGTCCGGTTACTGCTGCTGCTAGTGCTGCTACTGCTGCTGCTGTTGTTGGAGACTACTGGCCCTTGGGCATCCTTCTACCCTTCTGATGAGCTGTGCAAAACTTCATCCTTAACGAGCTCGTAACGACGGCTCTAGACCTTTCCAGATGATAATGAAAGAATTCAACTCATTTTTCTAAACATATCACTAATCGATGCTCACTATATTTCATACTTTAATATTTTCGTGATTATTGTCATTGTTAATAGGTTGAATGTCACTTAAGTTTCACGTGTTTTGTGGAAAAAATCAATAATTACGTTTTTAGTCTTTTTATAATTAAGTAAAAAGGTTGAAAAATGAAGAAATAAGAAAGGTAAGATTTATAAGGGAAAGTCAAAATAAGACCGAACAACCGAGTGGAGTTTGAACAACCCCCGTGCAGTGAATAACGTTCGCAGGTTATCTTTTCACCTTCGACGCTCGTAAGTAAAGTGGAAAAGCCACCCCTTGTCGGGTACAACCTAACGAACTAAAGAACAATGTTACTTTATATGCGAGCCAGCGACCCTAGGTTTTTCACCCTCCACCTACCCCCTTACCTTCTTACGCTAGCAGCGACTACAACGACAACGACAACGACAACGACAACTAAGAAGAAGAAGAAGAAGGGCAGAGTCTGCCCTTATCACCGGAAAACTTAAGTGGAAGAAAATGCGTCGCGAAAGGTAGCCCAACCCAAGCACGCCCATCGGAGAAAGTTGAAATTGATGCAGTGGACGACGAGCCCTTGACTTGCTCGAGCTTACGATGAAAGCCACTCTCCTCAGTTACGATACTTTACTAAACTTTCTTACGTTCTTACCAAGTCGTTTATCGAGGCACGCGACTAAACGCCTGTCGATAGCTTCCTCCTCCTTGGTCCTTTCTTTTTTTTTTTTTTTCATTTTTTTATTCGTTTGTCTACTTCGTTTTTCAAAACAACTCACCCATTTTTATAACTTGTTCATTTTATTGTAGAATTTCTGTCTTTGTTAGAATTGAAATCACAGTGGTTTGGATTTATTTCAAATAAAAGTATAAGTTGTGAGATTAATCGGATTAGTTAGGGTGCTATTATGATAGCTATGAATAGGATAGGCTTCTAAAATGACGTTAGACGTGACAAGAAACATTATATACAGCAATCTAACTCCGTTTCACTAGACTAGCTTGATATCTAGTCAGCTTGCTAAAGTGAGAGAGAGAGAGAGAGACAGAGAAAGAGAGGAGGAACGAATGAGACCGCAGGTGTGTCTGTAACAGACATTGTGTAACTCAGAAGCCAATGTGTCACCGAGAAGATTCGAATTGCTCTCCTAGGTTACACTGTAGCCTGCCCGAAACATGTAACCAACCATTGTTTATTTAAGAAACCTAGAACTAATTAGAATCCTTCAGTTGTCTGAGATCTACCTGATTGATTTTTTTATTATTATTATTTCCTACTTATCTAATCGCAATAAACAATTTAATTTAATGTAAATTTAATTAATTTCATTGTTCGGTATTTAATGTATTATTTAATCATTCAATAGTAGGAAACGAGGTATTTGTTGTATCCATGAAAATTAGTTGGAATATAATCGTTGTTTGATTAAATAAAGGAAAATCACGGTATGAGAAAATAGAGATAAATATTTAGATACAATTATTAGAGATTTTTTGCTTATCATTTATAATATGTCGGATGTCTGGTATCGCAGAAAAAGATAATGGCACTTGTAATAATAAAAAGTTAAACAAATAATGGGAATTATTTCGACGGGGGTGGGAGATATTATTTTCTTCTACCTATCATTTTCGCAAAACTGAAAATTCAAATAATTTTTATTGACAGTAAAAAGCAGGAGGATGGAAATGATAACGAAGCAACCCAACCAAGCAAGCAAGCAAGCAACGAACCAACCGGTGGGGAACATTTTAAACGACTATCATTTTATATCGTCGTCCTTTTGGACAAATATTCATGCATCGTTTCGATGCTCGAACGAACGAACGAACGAACCCAACGAACAAACGAATGGTTTGCGATCGTGACGGAGCACGCCCAGAACCGATTATAAATCGCGAAGGTCGCCGAGCGCGCGCGTCCGATAAATTGGGATTTTATTATCGTTAATAACCACCCGGAATTATTATCCGTTGATATTTACGCCGAAGCTGACCGTTCCTCGTTCGAGTCCCCGTGCTACAACGAATGCCATCCACCCTTACCCCCCTCGTCATCCCAGATTCACAACCCCCCCAACCCTTCTATAACACGCTGCTCTATTGGAGATTTTCTCTCTCTTTCTCTCTCACGTTCACATTTTGACCGTTATTTACGCGTCGCGCGCATACGCTTTTCGCTCCTACTACTACTATAGGGGCTTTTACGAATGTTTATTGGCAAAAATTAACGGGCAATTTGTACCGGCCGGCATTGTCGCCGGTAATTATTATTTTATCAACGTTCGTGCGATCTAGAACGAAACAGCCGAGAGAGAAAGAAATGGAACGCGTTTTCCACCCCCCTCTGTTGAACTCACCCCCTATTCTTTTATCCCCTCGTTCGTCTCCTCCTGCTACCTACCTACCACCTATTTTCTATATACATATATATATATTCTCTTTCACACCGGCATCGGTCAGTGCCGATGCCACTCTTATTATTTATCGGTTTTGCATTCTGCATCGTTCTTGTATTATGCACACACTCTTCCCTCCTCCTCTTCCTCCTCCTCACTCTATATATTACTCGTTTCCGTTTAGGAATTTGTTTCCTATATCATCGATTATTCAAAATACCTTTTCCTGACTGCTCGTTTAGTTTAGTTTTTAATTTTTTTTTTATTTTTGCCAAACCATCTACTTCTTTTTTTTACTTATTCTCACAAATCCTCACGTTTCCATTTTTGTCTGCTTTTTTCTTTTTTATTATTTTATTTTCCTATCGTTTTGACAACGCCATTTGATTATTAGTATTATTAAACGTTTGAGTGACATTTTTATTCGTTTGCTGATTTTTTTTTTTTTTTTGGGTAATAATTTATCAGAGTTTTGTACGAGTTGTTTGATTTACATTGTTCATTTTACTTTAGGTTAATCAATTTAATGAAACATATGTTAGTATTGTATATTAAAAATACCAATTCAATAATTTATTGAATAAGTCCGGAAAAAAACACAAAGATTTATGGGTTAGAACATTTCAGGTATATTTGATTAGTCAGTTTAGAAAAACCATAAACTCTTTTGTATGTTAGAAATAATAATCAACCAAATTATATTATCGATACGATATCGATATGATTAGAGAAAGAGAGGGGAGGGTGCAGACGAGGGGATGAGAGGAATAGGGGTAGGTAGTTGGTTCATATTGGAAACTTTTGATTATAACACGATAATGATCGCAATAGTAAATCTAATAGGGCAGAGCGGGAATAGCCCGCGGGAAATTTGGGTTGCTTTCTATAACGATATTTGCAAGAGGAGGTGGTTGTTGTTGTTGTTGTTTTTGTTATTATTGCTACTGTTGTGCACGGGTGCCCGAAAATTTTAGTATCGTTTTATCGTCGCTAGAACGAACAACGTCAGCCTAACGCTAAAGTCTACTGTGCTGTGCTGTGCAGTGCAGTGCAGTGCAGTGCAGTGCAGTTCAGTCCAATGCTGGTGCTGGTGCTGGTGCTGCGCGTTTATACTTGGTGTACGCGCATGTACGCGCATACGTTTCAGCGCGTTTTCGAGTCGGCTCATACTATTCCTATCTCTCTCTCCTCTCTCTGTGTGTCTCTCTCTCTCTATCTCTATCTATTTATCTATCTATACCTTTCTCTCTTTCTCGTTTGCATCGGACCAACCAACCAACGCAGCCGCTTCAGCTAATTTCGTATTTGCTCGATTAATTCCGTGCGTTTAACGGAATTTGATGTTCCGCTAATTATTCTATCGTAGCTTTGTTGTAGGTCTCATAGGATACCACCTCCTACCCAATGATAATTAATCCAAATTCTTTATTTTTTATTCTCTGTTTTTTTTTTTTTTTCGATCAATCTCTTCAATCTCTTTAATTTCCAACATGATTTTTGTCTTAACTTAGGAAACCAAGGAACCTATCTTATATCGTGTTATAAAAAAGTTACCTGTACTTATCTATCATTTAGCTCAGTTCTCATGTATCATAACGATACGTTATTCTTCTACGTGGTACTAAAACAAAACAAAAAGTAACTATGAAGAAAATTCAACGTCAGTAAAGACGTATACAAGTCTGGTTAGTCTGGTAGGAAGAGTTTAAAGCCATGTTTAAGCCGTACGAGGCTTAGACGCGTCTATTCTCTAGCAAGGGCCCTAAACCGGAGATTAAGCCATCACTTTGCATGAGGGCGCTTCAAAAATCCAAGGCTTATATCTAAGCGATGGGCGATGTCGACGACGACGACTACGACGGCAACTACGACGACAACTACGACGACTACGACGACTACTACTACTATTACAAGTATAACGAAGCTAGCGTCTCGCTAATGCTGCGTACCGGCCATGAATTAATTCCGACGTTCGTTCCTATCGCTCCAGCTTTTCCTATTTACGACAGCTACACTTTTTTATACACGTTTTCCTTCCCTCTCTTTTTCTCTTTCTCTTATTCTCTTTCACTCTCTCTTTCTGCGAGAGAGCCAACGCTTAATCACCAGTCCAGATAGATACGTCCAGAGTTCTGAGAAACGAATTAGCTTGAAGATTAATGCTCGACGAGATATTTATACCTAGAGTTAAATCGTTTTTTTTTTCTTTTCTTTTTCTTTTTCTTTCTTTCTTTTTTTTTAATTTCTTTTTTTGTTCTCGTTTTTCTAGGTATATATGAGAGGAACACATGAAGTATGTGGTTGAGCTCTTGAGGATTTCTTTTAAATGTTGCAAATGTTGGATGATTTCATTAGGAATTATTCAAAATTTTAATTTCTTTCTAGTTTTACTCAAGAGAGTAATAAGAAAGGAAAAAGTTTGACATTTTTTTTTTAGTATATATTAAATAGTATATTTTTTGTTTTGTTTAGAATTGGAAGGGTTGAATGTTAGGATATGTTGAAAGGGACGTTATGGTGTACTATAAGTTACACCCAACTAAATGGTCTAGCACGTTTTCATCCGCGAACACACATATTACACATACATATGTATATACATACATACATTTGTATATCTATGCGTTTACGTGTAACATAGCCAATGATTTATGTATACCGCTAATTACCAGCATGCACTGCACTGTTTTATCCGGCGATCATAGTTTTATTAGGGCAACCTGTGCATTGCGGTATTGTCAGCGCCAAAAGCACACCGGTGGCTAACAACAACCAACACCGGCTGCAACCAAAAGCTTTACCTTTTCCCAAAATTTTGGGGGATTTTTTTTTCTTTATTTTTACACTTCTTTCTTGCTTTCTTTTACAAAAATATATTTTTGAAGATGTCAAATTTTGTTCAAAAATTCGTGCGAACGATTTTCTGAGAAAAAAAAATTAAAATCAATGAGAGATATTATTAATTTGTATCAATAGTACTAAAAAAAAAATAGTCTTGTCACGTTGATAATGATTTAACAATATAATAAAAAAAAAAAAAATTATATTTAAAATCAAATAATTGAAATTTGGTAAAATTGTTAAATAAAATTTTGTTTGTATTGAGCGTAAACAGTATTTGTTACCATCATCGACAGAATTTATTTATTTGTATTTTTTAAACGAATGATAGAATGATAAGTTCGCGATTTGCTTGTCCTATGAATATTCATAAGTGTACGCGTTTCTATGCATTTTGGTATATACATAAATATACATACATGTATTCACGCACACACCCACAAATGAAAACGTTGATACGAGATGCGTATCGCAATCGTTCGATCGCGAATTTTCATTTATCCCCGAAAAGTGCTCGAACTCTCAACATGTATGATACCCCGCGTATATTCGTTTATTTGTATATACATATAGGTGTGTATGCGTGTGTGTGTGTGTGTGTTGGTTGCGTGCAGTATCGGTGAAGCGAAATCGTGTGCTTGGTAGAGCATCTTCTTCCCACCGTTATCATCGAGTACATTGTAGGGGTGGGTAGAAGTTCGTTGGGGTGGTGATAAGGGGGAAGAGAGGTAGTGGATGAAAATTTATACATCATTTTGAAGTACGGTTGAAACAATTAACGATAGATAGAAATTTATACTACATCGAGAGTCGTTTGTTTCGAGTCAAGAGGATTCCTCTCTCTCTCTCTCTCTCTCTCTCTCTCTATGTAAACGCAAGGTTCTCGAATGCTTCAAAGTTAGGTTTATAAATCGAATATACAAAATAAATTCGTGGGTACCAATTGATGATTGATCGTTTTGTTAATTTGTTTCTTTTTTTTCTTGGGAGGATATTTCAATGATTTTTGGAAAATATTTTTAAAAACGTGACTTTAATCGATTATTTTATTTCACAGAAAAAGACAGAGAGAGAGAGAGAGAGAGAGAGAAAGAGAACTAATTGGGCTGCTGCATTTTGGGGAATTACAAATAAAAATAAAAAAAAAGGAAAATAATTTAATTTGTGTTTTTAGATTCCACGCATTCGGGTATGTAAGCTGGCTTTTATCGGGCCACCTTCGTGCCGTATTGTATCGTACGTGCACCCTTTACCGAACCTGTTGCCACTTGACCGCAATGTTCAATTTGTGTCAGTTCTCGGGTTCGATGAAACTCGAACGAACGGTTTTTGGTTCGCGTTATCGCGTTTTCGTTGCCAAACTCTAAAGCAGTCACAAAATGCGAGAGAGAGAGAGAGAGAGAGAGAGTTCCATTTTACCTATGACAAAGAATAATAGTACCCAGAGTTACACGATCCTAACGCCTACGAAAAAACTTGCCTGTTGTATACCTGAGAATTGGAAAGGTGTAACATTTACAGATGCGCACTAAAGTTTATTCAAAGATTTTAGGATTAATCTTGTATCGAAATAAGGGATACATTTTAAAAATTGATTAAATTGAATTATTAATTATTTTAATATATATTAAACGTCTCTATTCTACTAAGGGATGAAAAAGTGCAATGTTAACACTCATCACATAAGGTAAAAATACCTTGTACTGTAATTTGTAAAAAAAATTGCATAAAATTGTAAATTATTCATTTGACGTTCAATGAGAGATGATAATAAGAAACTTTTCCATCTAATTGTAAAATAAAAAGGTGTACTTTTTAACTATGCAACAAATATTATTATTCTATCGTTTACAAAAGTTTAGAGATAAAATCGTAGACAAATAAATTGTTAATAGCATTTATATTCAGGGTTGAATTACTTTACAATCCCATAATAGTTATATTAATTCTATGAACAAAATATAAATACATTTATCTCGTAAAACTATTCAATTGAATTTCTATCACATTAAATTCATCAATACATAATAGTTGCAAAGTAAAGTAATTACACGTACACGTATGTTCGTAGGTAGTTATAGACCCATGAACATGATAATAAAATTTCTCTCTCTCTCTCTTTCTCTCTCTCTCTCTCTCTCTCTAATTCAATTTCATCATATTATTCACAAAAGCTGCGTGTCAATCGTGGGAGTAAAGTAATCGGATGCTGTGCTTTACTACGTTTATAATCAGAACGTTAAAGCTCTCGTTGAAACGATAGTCTTCGAGTATCGTTTCAGAAGAAGGGGTTAGGAAAAGGATAGAGAAACTGTTACACACACACAAATACACATATACAAGGATATATACACAACAGCAGACAGATACATAAAGAGAGACTTGGATACGCATATCGTTAGTACTACAACAGGGTGTATATCCAAAGGGAAAGGGAAAGAGAAAGAGAGGAGGAAGGGATTGAGGATGGGTGGGTGGGTGGTTGTAGATGAAGAGGAGGCAACAGGATCGTGCGTTGAGCATAGAGTAAAGGGGTTGGCCTCGTCCCAATGCAAGAGGAAGTGGAAGAGAGGAGATGACGCTGAGAAGGGGGATAAGAGGGAACGGGAGTGAGAGGGTGAGGGGGTGTTTGGTACTGGCAGGTCTATCGCCATCGGAGCCGGCAATGCGAGTCTAGGCTATCCGGTGACAAAGCAGCTTCGGCTCGTGCAACGAAGCCCACCCACCCCCGTTCACCAGCTCTGTTCACCACCCTCCTCTCTCTCTCTCTCTCTCTCTCTCTCTTCACCCTACTCTCGGATTATCACCATTGAAAATGGTGCAACTGAAACCCCTACTGTTCGGATGCAGCGGCGCTTGAACGCGATACGCGAGCCCCGCCAGGAGTCCCTGCACCGACAACCGGAAATGAATTCCTTGTTGCGTACAACCACGAATTACATCGCAGTTTACGTGTTTAGAGAAAAGATTACGAATAATCTCGTTTTTTTTTTTTTTTTTAACCTAAGGAGTAGTAGAAGTATGGGGGTGTGAGATTTTGTTATAGAAACAAAGTGAAATCGGATCGTTGAAGTTTTATTGTGGTGATTTGATGACTTTTTTGTTTGTTTTTAAATAAAGTTCAAGGTTCTGCAATTGTCTGATCTTCGTCTGAGGAATGTGGGTTTCGCGGGATGAAGAGTATCCTGATCGCAGTCTTAGCAAAAGGGTAAAAGTAAAGTGAACCACCCTCGGTAAGGGATAGTAACTAAATTGGTGGCAGTATATTACCGGTTGGACTGGCGCATTTAATTTGAATATAATCGTGAAAGGAGATCTCAGAAAGCTTGGAGGTACCAGCCGACGCGCGCGGGAGTGCGTGACGTTGACCGGATGTGCTCCCGGGACACCGGAAACAAAATGGCTGCACCCCCTCTCTCTCTCTCTCTCTCTCTCTCTTTCATTTGTGGTATCCTTGCATTAGATCCAAAAAGGTTGTACTTCAAGTTGAAGATATCATAGTTTCTAACTTATAACATTTTAATAATAATAATAATCATTATTTCAATAATTTTTTTTTCTTATTTACACATAAACATAATTATTATTTATAAATGTGTATAATTATAATTGTAATTGTTTTAATATTAAAATTATGTGTAATAATATGATCTAGATATAATAATATAATATTAATAAATATAATATAATATTAAAATTAAAACTACAATATTATTATTATTATTATTATTATTATTATTATTATTATTATTATTATTATTATTATTATTATAATTAATAATAATGATTATTATTGGATAACATTTTGTAGTGTTAAAAGCACCGTACATATTTCAATGACGAAAATATATGAGCGATGTCTAGGTTTAATTGAACGTGTAACTGTAGTCACAGTTATACGGACGAGTATTTAAATTGAATATTAATCGACCGACATTCGATCAATGTTGTTTGATGTATATTTAAACATTCACAAGCATTATCATAAAGTAACGCGTTGTTAATATATCATATATCGTCCAAGTTCGTGACTATTGCTCGTATTACGAATATTCATTTCTCTGACCGCGTTTTTGGAATGTTTCAATACGCAAATTATTATCGTTTAAAACGTAATATTAACTTCTTTCCTTCTTATTCTCTTTTATTCCGGTTGTTTTATTTATTTATTTTTTTTTTTTCTTTAAACCTTACGATCGCGTTTACTCGGCTCGTTAAGAGAATTCAATATTAAAACCAGGCACATTTGCGTGGCATGTTGGTTCGGCACAAGGTTCAACACGGTTTTATTCGGTTTTTTTTCCTTTCTTTTTTCGTTCAGTTCAGATCTGTTCTGTTCTGTTCTGCTCTGTTCTGTTCAGTTCTGTTCAGTTCAGTTTCAGTTTGGTCGGTTGTGTGTTTTGTTAGTGTAAGGCAAGTCGAATGATTTTCTAGTAATTACGATGCCAAGCAATGATTCGCGTGGGAATATAGCAGAGTATACCGTTCGATAAGCTCCGCGGAACAATAACAATTAAGCCGGCCGACTCGTAATGCCAAAATTTAGTATAAGCACGAACAATGCTTTGCTTGATGGTTGCCTTTAGAAAGGGAAGGAAGATTTCCACGCTTTCTCGACAATAGCCAAAGCGTACTTTCATAAACAATGGGAAAAGCTTTTGAGCTTCTTGGGTGAGAAGATCGTAAGGCGCCTTACAAACAGATATATATATATATACGAAACTTATACCTGTAATAAAAGAATATAATATATATATAGAGAGAGAGAGAGAGAAAGAGAGAGAATTAGAGAATTGTTAAGGAGCTTGTTTGTTTCAAAACCAATGATATACAATACAGTACTTTATTTTAACTCGATAATTACTAATTTAATGAGTCGAAAATCGTTCCCCATTATTATATTCAAATAGTATACTCTGGTGTTTAATTATTATTCCGTTATTACGATTGTCAAATTGTTCGAAAAGTGTTTCAATTTTTGTTTGTTTGTTTCTTCAATAAATGAAATATCGTCTAACGAAAAACATTATATTAGGATTTACTTTTGCAATATAATAAAATTGTAAAATTCTACTAACATAAGTTTCGTCATTATTTTCACGATCAATTCACACGTCTACTTATTAAATCATGAAAATAATTAAATTAAAACCGTATGCGTGTGTGTATGTGCGCGTGTCGTTTAAATTCATTTTAATACGCCATCAAACGTAAACAGTCAGATCTGCCACCACATCTAAGGTTTTTCTAAATTTATATAGAAAATAATTTGAATAAATCTAAATGGGTACCTATATACGCATACATGTATGGTTTTTAGAGAAAATAAATCGATAGTTTAAAACGATGAACGATAAATCAGTAGAGTAGGATTTTTCGTGGACGAACCATGACATCTGCTTTAATAAAAGCTCGACGTTCGCGACAGAGACTCGTTGGGGTGGCTGGGAAAAGAGGAGGAAGAGAAAGGGCGAAGGGTGGTGGGTCACGGGCAGGGGAGGGGAAGGGGTGTCAAGCGCGGCACCTACCTCTTGCCGAATCCTTTTTTTTTTTTGGTTTTGTTTTTGATTTTTTTTTTTTACGGTTTCCGAAATATTTAACTGAACATTGAGCGCGAGGATAAAAAAAGAAAAAAAGAAAAGAAAGGAAAGGAAAAAAGAGTTCGTGAAAATCACCGTGGACGTAGTTTGACGTCATCAGAGTCGTTTTAGAAACACACAGGGTTTAACATGCAATGCCCCTGTTCGTTCTCTCGTTAATGGATAAACGGTGCTCGTTTATCGAAAAGCGTAAACGAGAAGGAAGGAATGAAAACGAAGTGACATAAAGAGAAACAACAGTTCCGAGGGGTAGGAGAGGTTTGGGGTGGTAGGAAAAGAAGAAAAAGAAAGAAAGAAGGAAAGGAGATGGAGGAGAGGATGGTGTGAAGGGTTTTAACGGGGATGGTGGACACCCTTATAAGAGTTTACGGTATAGGAGTCGCCTCAGGAGCGTATGATTAAACAACTCAGGTGTTTTATGCTCGGTTCGTGTAGATCGCGTGACCCAACGGCCACATCCGTTTCCGCCTTTACGTACACGGTCAACCCCCGTCTTCTTGGACGGGGTAACTCCCTACCCCCTACCCCTACCCCATTTTCTTAGCGATCCCTTCGTCTTAAGGGTTGCACGTTAACCATCGGGCCACGAAAGAAAGTATACTTTCGACGTATCTCCGAGCCATGATCTTACTCGCTCGATACACCTCCCACGTAATACTACGACGTCTCTCACGTTCTATTGTATTTTTCATCGAGAATCTAACAGATCTTTTACCTTATAGTCATTACAGTACAGTACTATCAATAATTTATTTAAACTTTTTTCTTTTAGTAATATAAAAAAATTTAACAAAAACAGTTGCAGCAGAAACAGATGAAGAAAAAGAAAGTCTTATTTACGAATAGTAGCTTGCAAATTTTCTTTTAACATCGTAAAAGTTTTTTGTGCCCCGTTAAACGACCTTTAACTTTTTATTATAGTTCTTACCGTTTTCTTTTTATTTCTATTTTCTTTGTTTCTTACGAGATCGTTTCGATTAAATGTCGCTAAACGCGTACTTCTTTCATGATTTTTTGTTTTTGTTTTTTTTGTACTTTTTCGATTATATTCGAATTTTCTTATGAAAACTCGTGTAAGTTTCTTCAAAGAAAAGAAAAATTAGGTTTGTTCGAGAATTGAGGTCATACGTGATACGTCGATGAAAGGTACGAAAGGTCAAGGAAATGCCGTAGTCTGACATTTGAAGCTACGAAATACCATCAAGCAACCCCTACACGTTGTCTTTCCTGTTCATCTTTTATTTTATTTTTTTTTTTCATCTAATTATTTAAAGTGTCCTCCTTCTTTGATTCGCAAAATTTGATTAAAGTAATTATCCGTGATCCAAATTTATCGTTGAATAATAATCGAGTTTCTCTGTTTGTTCCTTATCAAATTATAATATTATAATAATAATAATAATAATAATAATATTATCATTATTATTATTATTGCTTATCCGCGAGTAGCATTAACATTTATTCCCTATTTTTATAAATTTGTTCATTTCGTTTTTATTTTTAGAAATTGTGGGATGTTTCATAATAGAACAGTTTAAAATCGTTCCTAGCGAGTCAGGCAACATTATCGAACAATTAAATCCGTTTAATTAATCAGTCGGGTAACGCAATAACGAGCCACGCCATTCGTATATTTCGACAGGAGCAATAGCTAATTACATAATATCTAATAAACCGTAAAGCGGATATTGAGAGAGTAATACGATGATTATACGATGGAGTGTCGTTACGTTACTACTACCTTTCAAAATATGCCAACGATTTATGTATTACCTTGCCCCCTGGTCGAACATTACATATATTTTTATTTTATCCAATTATGATTATTTCATTTAGGATATAATTATAAAATAATTATCATTTTATTATAATTGTAAATTGTTTTTTATTTTTCTTTTTTTCATTCATTCATTCATTCATTTATTCATTTATTCATTCATTTTTGTATGGTTGACTTTTTTTCCACGTTTAAGAAAAATGTTCTATCTCTCTTTTTTTTTATTTTGATATCTCAGTTACTGTCTCTTTCTACGAAGGTTCTCTTACTCTTAGTCAAACGTCGAGAGCATTCTCATCAGCACCCTCACCGAACTCGCGAGTTTTCCGAGAAATTAGTCGAGTTGATTTGCATCTGACGTGCACCTCGAGGCACCCACACGTCGCTCGCATAGTTCGAAACTCTGACTTTCCTTTCGCCAAATGTCTCGACTGTTCCGTACGAAGAGCCGTATACTATCGCGTCAATTATTCTCCACCCTGGATGAGAGGGATGGAGGATAAGGGGGGGTGGGTACAAGGGACAAAGATAGATAAAGAGAGAATGGGAATTTACGAGAATCGTCACTCGGAGTTTCCCCATTTATGGGAAAGGAAAGGGGTTACTGTTTCTGCAAAATTAATATTCCACTAAAATCTTGTACTTTTTTTTTTTTATTTTACTTAAACAATTAAATTCCTGATATTTTTAAGAATTCCAAGATAATCCCAGATAATATAATTCCTGATGCACAAGAAAAATGTATAAAATTCCTTAACGAAATTGTTCATTTATTTTCATTTAAATTAAGAAGAAAAATATGTAAGAAAGACAGGGTTGCTGTTGTTTCTCGCAAATGAATATTTCTCAAAAATAAAAAATAAGTTCTTTCCCTTTTTGATTATAATTAATGAAAAAAAAAAAAAAAACAAATACAAATATGAGGAATAAAAGGGTGGCTAGATTGAAAATTCTTGAGTTGTTAAATACCGCGTAGCAGCTAAACCACGAGAGAGATGTTGCTGACTTTCATCCCGATTATCTTCACTCGGTAGATACCAGAAAGGTGTGGAGGAGGTGTTCCGAAGACGTAAGTCTCGGCACGAAGAAGAACTTTCGGCTTAACTCGCTTGTTGTGAATAAGTAAGCGAAGTGTTGCAAAGTCCTGGGAGAAGTTTTCCAAGAGTAGTAGTAGTAGTAGTAGTAGTAATAGTAGTAGTAGTAGTAGTAGCAATACCACCCAAGAGAAAGGAAGTGAGGTGAGGTGAGGTGAGGTGAGGTAAGGTGGTGGCAGCCCGCGCCCTTTCAAACGCGAGTTTGCCTCTACTCGAATTAAATTGTTATACGGATGAGCTGCCACGAGTGAAGAGACGACGTTTTCTTCCTAACGCGTGAATCTTTCATTATCTGTTATCTTCTAGAAGCACTCTAGCCAAATAATTCTAAATAAAATGAATAAATCTTACTTGTGATCGCATTCCTGACAGGAAAAACATTCCAGATGATAAACGTTCGTTCTTGCTCTCATGACCATTTCGAAAGCCGGTATGACTTTGTTACATGCCGCACAGTAACCGGTGTTCCCAAAAAGCCTGGACAAAATAAATAAAAAGATAATTATTATGATTATTTTCAATCGAAAGATAAAATAGCTTACATTAGAGCAAAGAAAATATTAATTTGAACGGTAATACCACCGAGTTATAATAGGAGGAATAACCTGGTGAAGGATAAAAATCATGGTAACCCGGGATCGTAACGAGTGCCAATAAAAGCTCATGGGGGACATAGTTGGAGAGAGTATGTCGTCTTCAAATATTGGGCCATTAATAAAGGGCACGATGGGTGTTGTTTCGATAGAGGCAGACGGTTGCGGCGGCACCTGCCTGCTTTCCCTCGGGAGTTGTCGGCGGGGGTTTAATCTCAACGCACAAGGCTTTATTTGCTTCGCTTGTTTAGACGACCAAAAGGAGGATGAGTAGGAGGAGGAGGAGGACGAGGAGGAGGAGGAGAATGTGGATGTGGATGGTGTATTCAATAAAGGGAAACTCATCTGTAAAATTCGATTTGTTTTTCCACCTCCGGCTATTCCTTTCAGAGTTTTCTTCTTCTTCTTCTTTTTCTTTTCTTTTCTTTCCTTTTCTTTTCTTTTTTGTTGGCTTTGTTTACTTTTATACGCAACGATAAGAATGAGAAGATATCGATAGGCTTATATATTTCAGTTTATATTATCTTACCTCAGATAATCTCTTTTGCAGAGAATTAGATTGGCTTTTGTGTATAGCGTCGAACCAACTTCCCCCAATCTGCAATCGCAGCAACCACATTTCAAACAGTCCTCGTGCCAGTATAAGTCCAACGCTTTCAATAAATATCTAAAACAATTACGGATACATTAAGTATTATTATATGTAATTAGGTCGTCCTGAAAATTTCCACTTCTAACCTTTCGGTGATAGTTTTCCCACATCCAGCGCATTCCTGTTGAGTCGCACCGTTTTTACTGCCAGGTTCGTTTTTGCTCACGTCCATCATCATTTTTTCTAATCTCCGATGTTGTCACCTCGGAGATTCACTAGACTGTAAAATAAAAACATAAGACAATAATTTAGATAAGATAATCTTTATCAAATCGTATTCTTGAATACAATATGACAATCAAATGAGTTGAAAATAAACGGTTTGGTATAAAATCGTATGTTCAGTTTGCTTAGCTTTTAAACAAGTTTCACCGGCCGGCATCTGGCACTATAGAAACGCGTCGGCTTGTCTATGAGTAATTAGAGTTACGGCTCGAGAATTTAACCGCGTGGTTTGGTACCATCTGTGTCCGAGCTGTGTGTGCTGGGTGGGTGGCTTGGTTTAGCTCTGCTTCTCTCTCTCTCTCTCTTTCTTTCTATTTCTCTGACGATGCGGTCAGAGTTTAGAATCGAATTAGTTTGACCCTCCCTCCAAAGCAGTCACCAATTCTCCAACGACTGAACATTTTATTCGGAATTTTAGAACTGAAACCTTATCTTCGACAAACATCATGACGATCTTTTGCAATTCACTTGTTTTATAATTATTATATATTTATTTATTTTTTTTTTTAATTATTATATCGTCTATTCGTGATCGGTCAGCAACGTGTTTTTTTGCCATGAAATTGATAATAGATAAGATTTCTGAAGGAATGGATTATTGAAATCGAGTATTCCGGTAAATATTTACAAGTAAATTGCTGCTATGAGCAAAGTTTATGCGGTTTCAATATGTCCTTTCCCTCACCACCCAGCCCCACTACTTCCCTTTTATAGCCTGGACACAATATTGCAAGGACGTTGTCAATATCTTCTATGCGGTCGCGACTTCGAAACAAATATTAATACTTAGGAGAATACCTTTGATCGGGTTTCATATTTATTTCAAAACTTTCCAATCAATGTTGCCTATCTATATTTAGTCAATGGGTTAAGGACCTAATCGTAGGAGGTCTTGGATAAAACTATCTATCTAACAAAAATTAGTTAAGGTATATTTCTTAAATGTGAGTGAAGATCTAATATAACAGGGTTATATAAATGTTCCTATCGAAGGATTATTAATCTGACGAAATTTAATAGGGGGAAACGTTTTAGTGCATTAAAACGTAGAGAAAGAGAGGGAGAGAGAGAGAGAGAGAGAGAGGAGCCAGCACCCCGTCAGTCGCGAATTGTGCCGACAACAACGCGTTTGGATTACCGTTGTTCCATTATCGTTGAAACGAGAGCAACTTCGGTTACGAGAATCACAACGAGGCGAGTTAATTAATCGAGTTGAATCGATTATACGCTTTACTCCCCCTATTCCCCCCCCCCCGACTCTCTCTCTGAAACTCTCCGCACCTCCGCCTTCTATCAACCAACCTACCCCCCAAACTCCCACCCCGTGCATACACCTCTTCTTCTATACCGGCTACCGATAAATTGAGTTCGTTATAAATAATCGTACAATAATTATTATTCGTAAGCGTGCTGCAAGCCCTACTACTACTACTACTACTACTACTACTACTACTACTACTACTACTATTACTACTACCACCACCTATGAAAGAGGAGGAGGGTAATGATTAATGGAATAACTAACCAGCGTACGGGGGTAGGTAAATTATGCAAACTATTAAATCCGCTCGCGCACAAAGTTTCCCCACATAATAATTGCGTGACGAATGTTTCACCGTTAAAATCCATAAGTTCGCCACTCTCTTCTCTTTCTGTTTTCCTTCTCTTTTTCTATACACCATATCATCGTATACGGAATTCTATCTTATCGCTGGTTATTACGTTTACGCGGGAATTTTCTTCACGGTCGGTAGTGGTGCGTTGTTGTTATTATTATTGTTATTGTTATTCGTCTTGAATTAAAATCCGTGTTAAAATACACTTTTACACTTTTCACACGCGATCCTTTAAACCAATGAAAAAAAAAAAAAAAAAAAAAAAACAGGATCGAAATGTTAAATTTTGACTCTACTATCGTCGAATTTGATACGATTGAACGAACTGTAAAAAGATAAAAATTGTGTTGTTCACCATGGTTTTTATTTCTTTATTTTTTTTTTTTTCGTTTGTTCTGATCGAATTGATACGTTTTTATTCATTCGCATCAGATAAAACAAAACAAAACAAAACAAAAAATATAAAAAGACATAAAAAATAAGAGCAGAGGAAAAAAAATTCGAAGTAAACTGAGCAATTAGAAATATAAATAACACGTCACTCTAATGTTTTGAGTTGGTCATAATTTCCTTTGAATGAGACCTCGTACTTTGTACTACGTAGTTTAAACGGAAGTAAGTTGAATTACATATGCCGGTATGGCAAAACGAAAATTCCTGTGGACTCCGACCTGGATTCCAAAGAAGACCTCAGGAAACCTTCGACAACCCTGGCTGCCTGGCTGGCTGCCTGGGTGGCTGCTTGGGTGGCTGCCTGGCCAGTCGATTTCCACTTTGTTTTGCAATTTGCGTGAAGGTACTAGTCTCCTCCTAGCTCTCCTTCCACCCTTTCCTTGTTTTCTCCCTTTCTCACTCTCTTCTATACCACCAGGAAAGTACCACTGAGGAGGGCTTGAAAAACCGGGCATTGTTGTGGCTCCCTCAAAGCTTTGTTTCAAACGTTACCGTGCCGGAACTTCGAAACCCTCTTACGAGGGTGACAATGTGAACTAGTACAAGAGAGAAATGCAGTAAAGACGAACCGAACAACTACCAAGTTCATTCTTTTAACTACGAAACGCAACATCTCTTTTTCTTTCTTTTCTTTTTGAAAAATTTCGAAGTCGAAAAGATTTCAGCTTTTTTTTTCGAATTAAATGATTCGACTAGGGTTTAACCCTTTTCAGACGTATTTAATTTGAACATGGGTGGTGTCGCAGTGGTCGGAATTTATTTATTATGTAAAATACATATTATATCAAAATACATACAAATTATTGTTAAATAGAATTGTTAAGAAAGATAATAGTATTCCCAATTAAATGACTTTTCTTTTAAGTACAATATGTTGATGAGAGTGTTTCCACGTTGAAGGTAATTACTTTAGCTGTAGGTTGTATACACTCGGTAAATCATGTTTGATAATTTCATAGGACTGCTGCACGAGTCAAAGGCAACTCGTACGAGGAGTATGTACATCGAATTTCCTAATTGGTGTTTATCCTGGACTAGCTTGTAAAAAGGCAAAACGTGTATGTGCATCATATACATATGTATTAGCTATATTTAACGTGGTCAAAAGGTTAACGGAGCAGAGGAAGAGGCAGCAGAATGCTTCGTTGGAACGTAACTGAGCAAAAAAAAAAAAATAAAAAAAAATAAAAAGAAAGAGAGAGAGAGAGAGACAGGGAGTTCATAACGAGAGACACGTTTCTTTCGAAAGTAGCTCGCATCGTTGACGATTTGTTCGTCAGGTACGTGATTGGATCATCCACGGACGGTGATCTTCAAAGCAACGATAATTCGATTATCCGTTACATGTTCGACAACCGCTAACTCGGCTGTTGTAAACTGGACCTGCTTGAAAAGGCATCCCTTTAACCCCTCACATCCACATCTCCAACTCCCCCCGTGTCTCTGTCATTATTTTCTCCTCCCTCTTCCTGTGTGTCAAGTTCGTTTTCCTTTGTCAAATTTTCTCTCACGCTCATGGGAATATGCTAACCTGTCACTTCTAAGAACAACTTTGAAGGCTGTTTAAGAATGTCTGTTGGTTTTAAATATTCTCTAAGCGTTTTTACTTTTCTACAGAAAAACAAAAAGAATTCATTTTTTTTTTGTTATTTCTTACCTATTCATACTTAAAATTATTGATTAGATCATTCGTCTACTTTTTAAATACAACAAAAGTGCCATTTTAAATTGGTATTTCAATAAAAGAATTCTTATTAATAATACTTTTGTAAAATTAGCTAGTAGACCATTCCTATTAATTACCTTATTCGGATTTCTTCGTTCGAACTTTTAAGTAGAACCAACGTGTTCCTCCCCAAAAAAAAAGAAAAAAAAAAAGAAGATTTGAAACGGAATAAAGGTATTTAGGGTATAAAGAAGGTAAAAGAAGTTGGAGTGGTGTGGTCCGTTATCGACTTGGCTGGGCAGTCTCTCGATGCAGTTCTCAAGGCTCCGCCCTTGCTGCATTCGCGACAGCCTCTCGGTGCCACCCACGAGATCGTCGAACGAACAGGAGTACCACACCTCTTCTTCTTCTCTCTCATTCTCGCATACAGAATCTGTCCCTCTCTCTCCTCTCTCTCTTCTTCTTCTTCTCCTTCTCCTTCTTCAACAGCATCGTATCGACCACCCCTCTTCTCTGCACACGCTTTCCCTCGAGCATCCCCCGTCATGAAAACGCACGTTATCGCGTTTACATCGAACGAATCTCCGTGAAAAGTTTTCTCTCCGTTGCACGAGTTTCCTACCGAACTGAACTGAACTGAACTGAACGAATGAACAAACGAATGAGCTAGCCAGGCCCCTTTTGTCTTGAACAACGGTGCTGCAATACACCGCACCGTTGTCGTTTCTCTTACTTTTATAGGAAGAGAAAAAGAGTGTGAGAGGGAGAGAGAGAGAGAGAGAGAGTCCGGTGAGTCGGTCCATTAATTAGGCGGGCCACATTAAGCCAAGCATTAATATACTCCGTTGGTTGTTTTGTTTTATCCCGCAGGAAGGACGTAACCTTTCCCGGATGCTGAGAAAGATAGAAAGAAAGAGAGAGAGAGAGAGAGAAAAGCTAAAGGAATAGTATAGAGTGTAGTAGTAAGGGGGTTTGGGGTACCCTGATGATGGTGGTGTAGCTTCGCCGCGGGGTGGCCCGCAAATTATTTTGCCTGCCTTATCCCAAGGGACTGTTTAAATTCTGTAAATCGTCTCTCTTTCTCTTTCTCTTTCTCTCTCTCTCTCTCTCTCTCTCTCTTGATCCTTTTTCTCTTTTATTCTCTTTACAACGCTATGGCTACTTTAGAGAAATTAAGGAGATAACGACGTTATTCTTGGTATAGCAAAGAGAGGTGGCAACTGAATATATCTTTTGAAATAGTGTTTGAATTTTTTAATAAATCATCTATCATTCTCTTCAGAGCTTTTTTATAAGTACAGGTAGCCATCCTACAACACGGCATCCTGTAACACGGTTTCCTTTCAAAAAAAACCTTTATACAACACTGTAATTCTACAGCCGTGGCGAGATTTGCCGTCTTAAAGATACATGACCTAAAAATAACAAAAATGTGATGCAACAAGGCATTTTTTAGGAACCAATCTACTGTGTTATAGGAAGATTATCTGTATTCTTATATCAGCTACAGTTGTGTTAACTTTATTAGCAGGAAAATAAATAGGAAGATCAGATCATTTTTATTCGTCTTTGTTAGAGAATAATCATAAGTGAACATAAATTGATGCTACCGTTGGCTATATCTCGGGCTAAGCTTCGGTGAATCTCGAAGAGCGCGAAGATTTACGTTTTCTCCTTGATACTCTGGCAAATCGGCTTACGAGCTACGTTCGAAATACTCTGCAGTAGTAACAGCAGCAGCAATAGCAGCAACAGCAGCACCAACGGAAGTAGCACATAGGTAAAAGTGTGTGAGAGAGATAGAAGCTCGTAATTTAACGGGCGAAAGGAATATTTCCCACGGAATAAATCTCGCGTAACAGCGCCAGTGAAATCCTCGTTTACCCGGTATTCAACCCTTGCTAATGGGGGTAATTTAAGGGATGTTTTAAGCGCCCTCGGGCCACACGTGAGCCGCACAAAAAGTTCTCCACGTATTACGAGCACAGGCCGCTGTAATCGCGCATTAGCATTCCGAACGAGCCGAACGCTTAAAACTCACGCTTCTCTACTCTCTCTCTCTCTCTCTCTCTCTCTCTCTCTCTCATTTTTTCTATTTGTCATTCTATTTCATTCTCTCTCTCTCTCTCTCTCTTTGTTTTGGTGAGAATGACAAAATGGATGAAGAAACGTACGTTGTTCGAGAGATACCTTTCTGAAAGTGGAAGGTTTTGTTGCATGTTGTGTTACATCTCGTTATAATGCGTTACATACATTGTTTGTTAGATTGTCCTATTTTTTTGGTAATAGTAATTATTAGAATCTAACATAAATTATTCTAAAATTTGTAATAAATTAAAAAACATACTTAAACGTCGTTGTAGCGCATTAAAGAAAATTCTAGCATGTGTTGCAATACGGAAAGCATATTATAGTCAATGCTAGGTCCGAAAGGGTTAACAAAAAAAATGCTTTAAATCTCGAGTGAGATAGAATAAGAACGAGTAGGAAAAAGAGAGAGAGAGAGAGAGAGAGAGAGCAGAGTTTAACGAGTTCTTTCGCGCCGATAAACGCGAGCTGCCGTGTACTTTCTTTCCCTTTCTCTTCAGTCCGTTGGTAGGCTTTGGCGGAGGGTTAATGAAATTCTAGTCAGGTCGTGGAATTCTTTCGTCAGGTGGCGATGCCACACTGGGGTCACTTTACCCTCGACTTCCTGACTCCCTTTCCTCTCTCTCTTTCTCTCTCTCTCTCTATATATATATATATACATATCTTTTTCTTTCTTTTTCTTTTAAAGGGACCACTATCTGACTCCGTCGTCGTCTATGTCTGTCTATGTCGTTGTTCCTTTCCTTGTAGCTGGGCTACTACAATAGGAGTAGGTATGAGAGTTCGTTGGTAGTATGAGAGTCAAGAGAAGGATGAGGAGGAGTTAAAGGGAGGGGTGGGTCATGGGGAGGGGGAGGAAGAGGGTTCTCGTGGTTGAAATGGGGTGGTGGTGCGCAGCAGTCAGATTACGTTAAGCTATGCCCGTACGTGCTCGCATGGAAGTTCCACCCCCGAACGAACCTTGCCACCAACTCGGGCCTGGCAAAATGTATTTATTGTTGTTTGTCCAACGTTCTGTATACGACCACCATGGGAGGAGAGTAGGATGGAAACTAGAAGAGAGAGAGAGATACCGTTCGTAAAAGCAGGATGTCCTGCTGCTTGCTTGCTGGCTCGGGGATTTTGCTCGGGAGAGTTGAATAAAAAAAAGAATAAAGTAAAAAGAACAAAAATATTGTCCAGGCGAGAAAAGGAACCACGACAACGACGACGACGACGACGACGACGACGACGAGCATAAATTTAAGTGACGGCTAGAGCACCTATCCACCTAACGCCTTCTCCTATCTCTCGGAGAACACCCCTTGTATATTTTTCATTTTGGTCCTTTTTCTTCYTCTTCTATCTTTTTTGTTGATTTCAATACGTGAATATACCTACCTATCCAAATGTCATACTAAATCAATCTTTTCGTTGTACCAAGAACACGTTCCTATCGTCTTTCTTCCTTGTTTAAGCAAGAAAAAGAGAGAGATAGAAAGAAGAGGGAAACAAAATCATGGATAACATTTGTAGATTCGTACGTTTGGTGGGGGGGGAGTGGGTATGGGCGACAAAAGGGGTCGTAACTACTTCGGAAACTTTTATCTTGCCAGGATTAATGGATGGATTAAAGTATTTGCGGCAGGATACGGGCTGATTGGGGTAAATCGTGCTGGGATTAGAACTTGATTGGCTAATTTGTAAGTGTCCCTGGCAGCGTACCACCGGCGAGTTAACGATCGATCGAAAGCTCTCTCTCTCTCTCTCTCTTTCTCTCTCTCTTGGTCTAATTCTCTATCTGTTGTCTTCTACAATCGATGATCCTAGATAAACTAGGAGAATTTGGAAAACCGTTTGAAAATATCGTTTTATCTTTCGTGTGTTTCTTTTTTTTTTTTTAATTATTTTTTGTAAGCTCGATTTATTCTATCAAGAGACAAATAGATATTCTGTTTGAAAAGGGATGACACAAGCATGAAACATCAAAGTCAAGAATGAGAGAGAGCCATTAAGATTGTGCAAAGCAACCGAGACGAGGTCATTCACGGATCGTTCACCGTTCCTAAGAGAGAACTATCTCTGGAGTTAGTTGGCCGAAGGAACTTAATGTGCGGGTTGCTGACCACCGGACTGATTTACATCCTATCGTCCCACCTTCCTTTACCTTTTCTAGGAAAACCGAAAGGGCACCGAAGGGAAAGCCTTGCGGTTCTACAATGTACGTGGTTCCTACCGGTTTCTCTCTCTTTCCCTCTCTCTCTTGTTTGTTCCATAGATCACATCAAACGTTTCTTGATCAAACTAAATGTTCTTACTTTCTTTTTTATTTTTACTGTTTAACTCATTGACTGCATCTGACATATTTAGAGCGTCTTGTCATGCATGTCAAGGTTTTATTTTAAAGAATACATGAAATTTGAGAAAATTTAATAATATTTAGTAGTTACTTTTATAATATTGTAATGGTATTTATAATAATTAATTATTATATATGTTCTTTACTTTAATATAAATTTTGTATTCAGTTTTGGTACACACATTTACTACGTACGAGATATCTCGTAGTTGGTAGTCAATGGGTTAAACATTTGTTGCAACTAAACAAATATATCATTGGTAAGGTAGAGATTTGTAAGGGAAAAATTGGAATAATATTTAATGGAAAATGGAAACACACAGAGTGAGAAAGTTCGAGTATGGTGTCGACCCTCGTATAGTTGTTTAACAGCTGATCGATGTTTGGAAATATTTCGAAACTGAAGTTGAAGCGTCCAGACGTTCGATGCGGCCCTTCCGTCGTCACGGGCTTCCTGTCTCCTTACAATTCGCAGACAGTTTCTAGCAGAGTAGCAACAACAGTAGTACCAGAACACGCAACTGTATATACCAGGGGACACAAAACGTGGACCCATCTCTTCCTCTCTCTCTCTCTCTTTCTCTCTCTCTTTCTCTCTCTCTTCTCGTGATGATGGACTCGCAAAAGATAAGGGGCCATTCATGACAAAGACAAAACGTCGCGTTGCTCGCGTCCCTTTGCTTTACTCGTCGTTTCTCTCCCACCCACACTTTACTCGCTCCACACAGTGGTACGATCGTTCGTTTACCACCACCACCACCACCACCCCCGTTCGAGGAGACAATGAGAGTGGAAACTTTTATTATTAATGTTTCGCGGGCAAGATAACGAACGTGCCCGCTCGCTTTTTCCTAAAAGCCACCACCAACCAACCTCCTCCTACTTCTCTTCTCTCCCTCATGCTCTCTCTTTTTCTCTTTCTTTGTGTATTTTCTTTCCCATCATTTCCCCCCCCCCCTCCCCACCCCCCGTACACGAATTTTATCCTAATCGTTTTTAATCGTGAAACATTATTTCAAAGTAGAAAACAAACGAAAAAATGTATCGCAAGTATCATAAAGTATCAATTTGTTTTCTATTTTTCGTGAAGTTAAATAATTAATTGAAAATCATTTTCGCGATGCGTATTTTGTATTATAGTTTGTATTTGAAAATGGTGGTTTTGAAAAAGATTGAAGAACAACATGAACAACAAGAACAATTGCAACACACCCAGAAGGTTTCTATTAAAACGTTCGCGATTCTCTGTGAAGCATGCTCTTACGCGCGGAGTAATTCGACGCTCGGAGTTCCGTGAGCGATTTTAATAATGATTTAATTAGCATTCCTATGAGCCGGCATAAATCAAACGAGAGCCCCGCGTGCTTCGAGGTAGACCGAGATCGAGCATCGGGGAAACTCAGTGCGTGAGAGAGAAAGAGAGAAAGAGAGATGGAGATAGAGAGGAAAACGCCCTAAAGAATGTTTATTAATCGCTTCACCTGCCCGTTTGCTGCCTTCCAACAACTCCTTTTTTCTCTCTCTCTCTCTCTCTTTCTCTTTCTCTTTTTATTTCTTTTTTTTTTTTTTTTATTTTCCTTTTTACCTTTCCGCTTGGAAATTTTGACGTTTAATTAAAGGTCACTGTCTTTATCTTCATTCATTTTATTTCGCTTTATTTTCATTTTCAATTTTAATTTTGCTGTTTAAGATAGTTGTTGTGCAGAATGTTACTAAACTAGTAGTTTGATTATTAGTTTTTTTCATCGATTCAATTATTTTATATTTTATTTTTTTTTGTTTTTGTTTTGATAAATATTAAATAGTTAGATCGTTTGTAGATTTAGTTTCAGGAACAATTATCAAATTTGTTCATATTAGTTATCGTCGGAATTTAAAGGCTTTAAAAACCATTATCCAAAATCCCAGATGTCTCATATTGGTTATTTATTCTATTTATTTTAAACGCTTATTTGCAGATATATGTATATGTAAAGAAATTATATTTCCTTTTATATGTATGTATATATTCTCCAGTTAATTTTCCGACGGACTCGTGAGTTAGACGATTCATTCAAGGTGGTTTCACAAGCTCGACCGAGTAGCAAGATGAAGGTACTGACTCTCTAGGAAACATATTCTCGAACGTTGCTTGAGTTCAGAGAAAAGGGAGGGTGAATTTGGGAGATGATGTTACTAACAACGTAAATAAGGAAGAAGCGGTTTATATACTGTCTAGCACAATGAATATTCTACGGAAACTCAGCATCCTAAAATTAGATATCAACAAATTCCAAACTATCTAAGATTCACTGTAAATGTGTAGGTAATAATTGACACAATCAAATAGAGTGAGTCAAAAAAAAAATTAAAGCAATGAATTTTACAATTTAAACTTTATTACAATTATTTATATTGTAAAATAAATACTATAAGTAATATTTCAATACGTATAAACTTTGAACAGTTTGAAATAAATAAAATCCTATTATGTATTAATAGTATAAATTTTGATCGATTGGGTTCGCATTGAGTTATCATAGGTGTATAGTTGTTTAGAAAAGTTATCCATGAGAAAAAGTATGAGACGTCTTCCTAAAATATATATATGACGTTAAACGTCGAAGAAGAATCTCTCAACCGATAGGAAAAGTCCCCGTTGTTCGAGTGGCAGGAGCTTCTCTTCTTTCTTTTATATTTCGAGGAGTTTGATTATTGACCAAACGCGAGCACGCGAAGAGTGCACCTCGTTCGCGAAGGCGAACACTTAATCCGAGTGGTACTCGGTTAAACCTAGTGACAGGAAACGTCAGGGTGCTGCCGCACCACGTGATATATCGCTATTCGCGAGAAGTACTTTCAATGTTCGAGGGTTCAAGAGCTGAAGTCTGTATGAGAATCTATATATATATATATATGTGCGTCTATGTATTATATACATATATATATGTACATCTATATATACACGTAGACATTGAACCTTTGCCGAGCAGGCTGTCACGAAAGAAAGGTCTGAACCCAACAGAAGCTTGTCCGATACTTGTTGATTCTTTTCAGAAGAACCCTATCGACAAGATCAAAATCATCATCATTTTTACCCAATTTATCCAAGGATTCTTGTTCCATGGATAGACACATTCAATCAATTTCGAACTATTAGGTCTACAGGAAAGATTCTGTCCGTTTTTAGAATGACTTTTATAGGTCTATATAAACTAATTGATTTTAAACTACAAAATGTACTGTGACACTTGTAACACCATTACTATTGTTAAAAATCTTTGCTGACGATAACAAAAAAAACAGAAAAAAAAATCATTTCTTTTCAATTACGAATTCTAAACAAAAATCGTTAATCTCATAGCATTAGAATAATCCAATACGTGACGTATATATCCACATATCCTAATTCGATGATACCAGTGGAGATCTGGTGCGTTAATTAGTCATGCGATAGAACCGTCGATACACTCGATCGACCAAGCAGGATTTCTACCTCTGCTTGTATGCGAATTCATGGCTATTGAGACGAATGGAAGGGCTAGAGATAGATAGATAGTATTTGTATGTGTGTGTGTGTGTGTGTGTGTGTAGGTAGGTGAGTGAGAGAGATAGTCTGGGACGCAACCGATAGTGGCAAATGTTCGTCGCTGACGTAACGTCGAGCGTGCGCTTAATACGGTAATTATGCGGCCGTTTATAGCCCGGACACAACCGAGATCCTTCTGCCAAGTCAGCCTTTGCTTAGGACCTAAACGATTCACCACTATCATCATCACTCCCCTCTTCCCCGTCCTTTCTCTATCCCTCTCCTCTACATCTTCCTATTCAACACATTCACCTAATCTTTATCGACGTAATCTCGTGGACTCGTATCTCACGATTCTTAACGTTAAAGTATCAATCGTATCAAAGCTTCTATCCACGTTTATGGTGTTTTATGTATTTCATTTTTTGTTTGTTTTGTTTTGTGTGTGTTTTTTTTTAGGATTTATTTTCTTTTCGATCCATGAAATATATGATGCATATTTAACGCGTTAAAGGTACCTGATGTCTGTCTGTGTGTATGTGTGTGTGTTTGTGTATATATATCGTTTGAAACGACCGATCATATAGGTAGCCGATAATCCACGCGTGAGCTTTACCAAATCTCGAAAATCTCGATATGGAAGGAAGAGTGGAAGGGAAATATTTGTGAGAGAGAGAGAGAGAGGATGGTAGACGAGGTCCGACCCGATCGAGATCGAAATGAAAAAAATAAAGGAAGAAAAAGCAAAAATATAAAAGAGAGAGAGAGAGAGAAAGAAGAGGAAGGTCAACGGAGTTATTGTTTTCGTGATGAATGCACATAAAATAATGAAAACCTCGAGAATAGAGTGAGAGAGAAAGGAGAAGAGTAAGAGGGTGAGAAGGGGTGGGGAGTTGGGGGTGGTTCAGAAAGAGAGAGAGAGAGAGAAAAAAATATATCGCACGTAATACGAGCGACAGCGCCATAGGGGTCCGCGCACTTCGCGTTTCTCCGAAAGGAAAGTATTGTCCATCTAAAGGTTAACATTTGGACAACCCTTAGGACTAAATAATATCAGTCAACGATACTTCGGATTTATCGCAAGTTTAACATTACACAGAAGTTGGAAACGGCGCTAGGGATTCTGCCGGATATTTATACGGTTTGGATGCACGCACGAGGATCACTCTAATGGTTTTATTATACTGATACCCATGGGATTTCTTGCTGCACGCATTCACGCCGGCGTTTCGTGAAAACAGAAAAAGAGAGAGAGAGAGAGAGAGAGAGAGTGTGTGAGAAAGGTGCGACATACTCGTGTGCCATCGTCTCCTCGGAATTCGCAACTACGAATCCCTCGCGACGCGACGGGAGAAAACGTGCAAAGCTTTTGCTGCCGTTATTTTGGTTTTTTTTTTCTTTCCTTTGGAAGAACAAACACATACGTAAAGGTAAATGTTGATTCAAGCAAAACTTCTTCTTCTTCTTCTTCTTCTTCTTACTTAGATTTAACATCTACTTTTGTCTCTGTTTTTTTTTTTTTTTTTCAAGTAAAAACTTCTTTAGAATGGGGGTAATTTGAAAAAAAAAGCGAACCATTTGTTTCTTATTTTAATTTACGAGTGTACGAAAAATTCAATCAACGATTCAATAGGTTCAAAATCAAACGATTAAACTTAATAAAGAAAGTATTCTTATCGTCTGTTAAAATACCGTCTATAGATCAAAATAACATTTTTCTACTTGCCAAAAGAACCTCCTTTTCTTTCTTTTTTATTTTCAATGCTTGAGAGAAATACACAAGGTCAGATACTTTAAGGGGGGTTGAGAAGAATACCAGGAGTCGATGAAGGTTCTGAAAGGCGGCGGTTCCGGCACATCTTTCCTATCGAGAAAAACGATTTATCATCCAGCCCGTTCCATAGGAATATTGAATACGACAAGATAATCTCTCGACGCCCTTCTTTGCCCCTTCTAGCAGCAGCAGAAGTAGCAGCAGCAGAAGTAGCAGCAGCAGTAACAGCAGCACCTCTTCGACCACAAACCCAGCGAGTTCGATCTGCACGTTACTAGTGATGATAGTGTGGTGGTGGTGCTGCTGCTGTTGCCATAGTCCACAAAAGCACCCCCGTAACCCCCTCGACAGGCTTTTCCATAGAATGAGAGAGAGAGAGAGAGAGAGAGAGAGAGAGAGAGAGAGAATGGNAGAGAGAGAGAGAGAGAGAGAATGGTGGGTAACGGTTGTGCTTAATGTACCGCACGGGCCGATAAGCCGTTATACCTTGGTGACGTAACCTCTAGTTTTTGCCTGGCAAAATGGGCCCCAGACTCCTCCTCCTCCTCTTCCTCCTCCTCCTCTATCCATTTTCTGTCTATCTGTCTCTCTCTCTTTTGACGATGTACTTTGAACGACGATGACAGCTTCTTCTTATCAGCTAACCAAGCTCATTTAATATCAACCATTGTGATTGGGTCTTCATCTATCACTCATATTCCATAAATTCTCTCTAGAAAGGTATATATATATAGTAATCCAGATTAATAACGTCCGTTTGCAATCGGTATAATTAGGATCGATAATTTATCAGTCTTATCGCTATGAAACCATCAGTTAGTATTTCTTAGTGGTATATATATATATATATATGTATATATATATATTCTCAAGGACACATAAGTTGGAGAGATACCACTTGAGATCTCGCGACTTAATTATGCTGAGTTTCCTAGCGTGGATTCAAGCAGTTATGCTAATCCAACCTTATTAATAAGAGGAGGACTATAGAGAGAGGGTATAGCTAGGTGGGATAACTTAAGAGAAAGATCGTTGGGTTGAGATCGGCGTAGGAAACTGTTAGTCCTAACCCCTTCGTTAAGTCCTTCGATCCGTTTCAGTAGCCTCCCCTTTTTCCACCCCCTTGGTCTCTGATGATGGTCCATATACACCCTTTACCTCTTGCCGAGTACGCTAAGTAAGCGAGATTTCTCATATAATCGTTTTATCCCTCGTTTACTTTCGGAGACCTCGACGAGACTTTCAAGAGAAAGTAGGAACTTTCTCTCTCTCTCTCTCTCTCTCTCTATCTATCTCTTTTGTATATTCGAAAATTAACGGAAGAATGCTCGCGATTAATTAAGACAGACAGCTTTCTGTCTCATTTTACTGAACTCTAAGACACAACAGTTTTCTCGTCGACATTTTCTCCTTTATCTTTAAAACAAATTTTTATTATATTATATACTAGGATACTTCATTATTATTATTATTATTATTATATTTGTCCAATAAGTTTGAGTTTGTGAGAAATGGGAGATAGGGGGGAAAAAATAGTGATCGTCGATCGCTTTGTGGTTGGAATCCACTAGTTGGACAAAGGTGCCGTCAACGTTTTTGACGGCAGAACGTCGGCTTTGAATAACCTCGAGCGACACCGATGTCCGAATATGAGTGGATCGTTATTGACAAATAGAGAAAGAGATAAAGGAGGGATTGAGTTTATTGAGAATTTCGGAATTTTTACCGATCACGTCTAAACTTAAAAATTATAGAATAATTTATATCAAATGCTATGACAAAATATTTGTAAATATGTTCAAAGAAAAGATACTAAATATATAAAAAGGAAAGAGGAAGAAAGTGTATGGCTTTTTAAAGAAAGAGCGAAAAGTCGAGGGTTGTACGAAAGGGGTGGACTTGCATGAAAGTGTTCAGAAGGAGAGAAGAAGGGTAGGTAGGGGGGGGGGTGTTAGTTTCCGTAGCATTGACGGGTCACAATACAAGCTCCGATATCATTGACACCTCCCCTAATTTTCTCTCTCTCTCTCTCTCTCTCTCGCGCGCGCGCTTTATGCAACAACCCTTAGGCACAATCTCCATCGTTATGGGATTCCAAGAGGAAAATGTAGCCAAGGCGAGAAATCTTATTCTCAACTTCTTCCGGACACCCTGTGACGTTTTCTTACAAATCTTAAAAAGTATTCTCGTGTTAGACCTAGGTACTTTCTTTTTTTTTCTATTTTACCTAAAAGTGTCGTCAACCATAGTAACAAATACACACATGTTTGTAAATAAAAATTTGCGTTGAGATTTTCAGACAAATATTTTTAAACTCTTCTAAATTTCACTATCAACGCCGATTATATTAAACATCCACTAAATACTTTAAACCTGTTAATAATCTTAAGAAAATTAAATAAAAGTATTTTGATCCTTGCAATGTTTCAATGTTTGTAAATAAGAATAATGAAATATGATTGAAAATTTGTTAATTATTTAGTTGTTTAGAAAAGAACAGAATCTTGATAGTCATGGTAAGATCTTAAAGCGTGGATTGTCGAAGCGGAACGGCGTTTTGTCCCTGACTGAAATAGCTTTAATGGATCGTTGGTTAGCCCTAAGCATAGCGATGTCCCATTGTCGGCTTGAAAATCATGGTGGATAGGGGGAAAGGGCATGAATTCGTCGTGTAAAATCTATTATCGGTTCGCTTATCGTTGCATTGCCAGTGTACAATGGATAATATCGGTGTTAACCGTCCTCGAACGAGCGGTGAGTTAGCGGCAGCACGTCGATTGGTGACGTCACTATCAGTCGTTTCCGGCTCAGCAAGCAGACAGCAAGCGGGTAATCGAGTAAGCGAGCGAATCAAGCTGCTGCTGGTACGATACACACAAACCCCATACCCCTTTCTATCATACTAAAATATTTTTCCTCTGCTTGCATATGCAACTTTCATGAACAACTTTAATGTGCGTGCAATCTCAAGCTTCATTCCAACAAACAAAAATAAAAAAATTTCATATAGGTAGATCACACGTGCTAGAAGAGAAACCTTCAAAAAACTAAGTTTAGAGAGAATGAGACGACTGCAGAATATCAGGAGTAGGGTAATTGTAGGGTTTATTTGTTATAATATTATTATTATATTATTGTTATCACATTCAAAAATTATTATACGTTTTATTGAAAACATATATAAATAGATAACATATTACACAGTAAGCAAGTTTTCAATTCAAAGAAATGAGACGAGTTGTTTCTGGTAACTAAAAAATCCATGGTAACTAAACACCTCTGTTAGTGTAGTAAAAACCTCACTACTCTTCGGAAAAAATCTCACTACTTTTCGGAAAAAACCTCACTACTTTTCGGAAAAAACCTCACNCTCACTACTTTTCGGAAAAAACCTCACTACTTTTCGGAAAAAACCTCACCACTTTCGGAGTAACTTTACTAAAAGTAGTGAGGTTTTTTCCGAAAAGTCCGTAGGATCTTTCCGATAAGTCCGTAGGGTCTTAGCATAGCATAAAGAGGAGACCGAGAATAGGATAAACTGTATAGCTTTATTCCGTCTCTTTCTCTCGCTGGCTCAATCCTATATGTTTGTTTTTTTTTTTTCATTATTTAGTATAGCAGCCGTTTCATAGCTCCGTTTCATTGCTCCGTTTCCTGACCGACTGCGTTTGTTTACTTTTCAGATCACTCCCATTCTAAAGAAGTTTTCACTTCAATAAAACAAGTGGTATTCGTCAAAGTTTCTAAGTAACTACTTAGGAACAAACTTAAAAAAAAAAACCATATCTGACGTACGTATGACGCAAATAAATTTACTTAATATTTTAACAGTTGTATAAATTCGAGAGGGATGAAGAGGGAAGGATTTTGAGGGGAGACGATTGACAAAAGTTGTTTCTAAAAGATGATGTATCTGTTCTCGAGGTTTGAAGTTTCTCTCCCCTGTTTTTGTTGCTAACACCCCGACACGCGTTCGACATTTATTTCCCGGAGTTTGTTTCTCTCTTTCTCACACTAGCTGAGTGTATCGCTTCGGTGACACTGGGCCACGACGATAACGATGATCGTTTGGTGATCGTACCGAGATAAACCTAGCACAGAGAATGAACGAACGAACGAACGAACGAACGAACCAACCAAACCAAGCCAACCAACCATCCAACGAGAGTGAGAGAGAGAGAAGACCTATAGATGGATAAGCGTGATAGAGTTAGAAGAGGTTGGGTGGGGGTTAGGGGGTGGAAAGAGAGATAGACACTCCATGGACAGACGCAGTTTAGCGATAGGCGAGAACGGAAAACGCGTACTACGGGGAGGAGGGAGGCTTGTGACCGAAATCCGGCTAATGGTTTCACTGAATCAAACCGGACCGGTCTGCCGGCCAACGTTTAACGGAGCAAACAGACAGAAAATGGAGCGCAACCGCATATAAAGAGTCGATGATAACGAAATGATATATGACTCGAAGCGAGAATATAACGGAGAGCCCAGCCGACCACCCAAAACCCCAGCTACACCTCTCACTCTTTCTCTCTTCCTCTCGTTTGCTAGCTTCGTTGGGTCTACTTTATCTATCTATCTCTTTTTCTCTCTGGTGTGATTGATCGGCCTGCAGATACCATGCGATACTCGCTTCCAGGATTAAGTGAATGCCCTGATACTTAATAATTCTTCAATCCTGCAGGAAGAATACAAGCTGTTCCCTCTTTTGTTAACACGTCACGAATAATGGAGAAAGAAATATCAAAAAGAGAGACAGAGAGAAGTTATTTACGAATCAGAAAGCACATATATAAATCGAGGTTTAGTTTGGTATCCAAAGTTTTTGGGGAAACCAAATTTTTTGAACAGAAAGACGTATTTTCTTTTTGGAGGAAACTTATTATGCGATTGGAAGAAAATAAAGGCGGGTGGGGTTTAATGAGAAAGGTAAGAAGAGAAATTTTGTTCTTACATTGAAAACTCATTTTCAGTTAAATGATCTTGGGAAAGGTAACGATCGGAAAATTGAAGAAAATTTCTTATCCGTTCGCAGACTGGTACTATCATGCTGAACGTAAATCAGTTTTTAAGTACACTTATTACTACTACTACTACTACTACTAATAATAATAATAATAATCGTTCTTTTACCTGATATTCGACGAAGCGTAACTTAATAATTATCTTTCGGAAGATAATGGTTAGGATAATTCGATATTATCTTTCCAGGTAATAAAGAGAAAGAAAGAAAAAGTCATCGATTCGATTAGGTTAATACGTCGTAAAATGCAGACAAGCGTGACACGTAAAGTATTTTATCTTTTATCTTAGGTGTAAAAGTTATCATAGTATTTAAAATTTGTCCCTTTATGATAGGAACAAAAAATTATCGAAATATTCGTATTCGGTTGTTTATAAAAATTGAACAAATTTGCTCTTGTTTTTTTTTTTTTTTTTCGTTTGACGAGCATTATTTTTTATTTTTTTTTTTTTTATTTCTTTTTACCTAAAAAAAAAAA
>NW_015149135.1:81655-102253 GCF_001465965.1 Polistes dominula
AGAAAAAAAATAAAAAAAAAAAGAAGAAGAAAATACTGCAGTAGAAAAAAAAATTGATTTATTAAAAGCAAAAAAAGAGAATAAAAAAAAAATAAAAAAAAGAAAAATATGAAATCTCAGTGTCAGAATCCGTGCTTGTGTCTGGTGTGTGTGTGTGTGTGTGTGGTGTGTGTGTGTATGAAGGGTAGTAGGGAGAGGATATGTGAAAAAGCTGTAAAATAGGCAAAAGGTTTCTATTCATTGACGTTTTTCGATGGGGTAGTACGACACGTCCGGCACAGAAATTAGCGTTACCAGTCCGACGTTGGTTAACGATGGAGGGGTTGCTCGCGTTCGCGAGGGTGACCAAGCGGATGGCTTCCATATACGTATATCGACGGGTTCGCATCGATTATATGCTCGATTAATTCGCGAGCTACCACCCTCTGCGTCGAGTTTGGTTCGCTCGGTGTTCAGCTCTCTCACTCTCTCTCTCTCTCTCTCTTACTCTCTCTCTCTCTCTCTCTCTCTCTCTCACTCGTGGATTTGCCACACACGATCGATCCGAATGTCTTGCAAACTGAGCTCTCACCAATTCCCCATTTACTTACACCTTCCCAATCTTCTCTTTAAATTCCTCTCATTATACTATAACTAAATATTATTCCTACTGCAAACTCTCTCTCTCTCTCTCTCTCTGATGTTATTTTATAATTGTCATATTATAATTATTTCAAACATTTATATTAACTCAATTGGTACGTCAAAATAAATCTACATTTTGTTAAATTAAATGACGGCATTTATTATCATTTGTTGGTTTTTTTTTTTTGCGATACTTGTTCTACGGGGGAAGGAGGGAGAGGGAGGGATTGATATTTCTGTTATTTGATATGCGTTATGATTTATATTTGAATATGGGAAATGTGAATATTTGAGGAATATTAAAACTGTCCTTAACTGTCACTGTAAATTTGGAATATTAAAAAAAATATGTGATAAATCCATTTTACCTATCGTGACATTTAACCTATTTTCTATCTATATATATATATCTCATACGTTTCTTTCCGCGACTAGGGAAATTATAAGTAATACGTGAGACGTTGAAAAAGACGTTCATATGTGGATACAATTCGATCATATTGAATAATTAATCAAATGGATTAAAAATAAAATAAACTCGATGAAAGTTGACGCGTTCTGTTCGCGGTAGTCAGAGTTTAGTTTGATCGATTCTCTCGTTATGCCAAATGAAAATAAATTAAATCTAAATAAATTATTTCTATTTCATTTTTCAAATATAACGTGTATCAAATGATAAGAATAATTTAATAAAGTTCTCTGTTATTTATAAAAGAAGATTAGAATAGGTAAATATCACGAAGCAATTAAGGTAAATATTCGGAATAGATGGATCGATCAATTGAGGATCAATGAGAAACGTTTGCAATTGGTGGTGGTAGGCATCTAGTAGTAGATAGGGGTAGGTAGGTAGGTAGGTAGGTAGGTAGGTAGGTAGGAAGGTAGGTAGGTAGATAGGTAGGTAGGTAGGTAGGTAGGTAGGTGGTAGGAAGGAGAAATCTGATGTTCCTACCGATGGTCGATGTATGCCGGCTATTCCGAAGGGCAGTAGCCAGTTCCGGGTGCCGTGCGTTACACGAAGGGATGGATTTGGATTTGAAGGGTGGCTGCCAGGTCGGCGAAGGACGCCGGGTGCGCGAGGTGCCGTGGAGGGTTGGCTAAGGGGGTGGATCGGAGGTTGGTTGAGCAATTAGCGAGCCGTCAGTGGCACAGTGGCTGACAGGGGCCATACAACTACCTACCTACTACCTACCTACCAACCTTCCTACTACTACCACCACCCCACAGTTACACCCTCTCTCCCTCTTTCCCGTTGCGTTCCAGAAACGCACGCCTTGTTCCGCAGGATCTGACTCGACTCTCTGGCTCGAAGGATCGCTTCGCGTTACCCATAATTAGAATGTTCAGCAGCTACGGTTATGCCATTACTACTCGTTATTATCGGCTCTTCAAAAGCGCTTTGCCGTCAATCCAAAGCCCACCAGCCGATTCAAGCCCCGTTCAAGGCCCTTCATGCGACCAACGTTACTAATACGAACGCATACATAAAGCGAGCTTTGCTTCATTGCTCTCTCTCTCTCTCTCTCTTTGACTGTGTATCGAAGTTCTCTTCAATTGGACGGCTGATCAGTTAGAGAGACTTTCTACTTACACGTAGTCCTGTCAAATCTTTAGACAGACGTTCTCAATCTTTTCATTTAATATTCTTTTCTTTCTTTATTTCTTTCTTTCTTTGTTTCTTTCTCTTTTGTTCTAGTATTACTTTTCATTCTTTTCATGAAACGCACGCTAACGTCAAACAGTTACTTTAGGTGAAAAGGAAAAAGAAAGAATGAATGAAACCAATCGATATCATTTTCAGTGATTCAAGTAAGCTTCCTTTGGTACTTGCATCGTTTAATTTAACTTTGTTCTCGATAGGAAAATCTCCGGTGACAGTACGGTATCGTGTTTATTTTATAAAGTTCTGTGTCTCGTGACACCAGGAAATTCGATTCGCGGGAATTTAAATTTGCGGATGAGGACAATAACAAGTTTCTATTTCACGACATTTGATTATTCTCTTAGCAAGTAGTTATCCACTTAATGGCTTTTATTATCGATTTAACGTACAATCCTTTTGTCTATTATATTATTCTAGAATAAGTTAAATTAAAATATTTTTTTTTTCTGTTTGTTTTCATTTCCAAATATGAAATCATCTTTCGAGTGATTTCCCACGTATCCTATCACCTACGTTTTTTTCCTATCTGGGTAACGAGAACGGACAGAATAGAAAACAAATCCAGGAATATATCTGTTCTCGTTATTAAAACGATTCGAATAAGAGAGATAGAGTAGTGTTTGTGTCTATGTGTGTGCAATATTCAACAATAGGGAAAGGTATCGATCGACGTTCAATATTATTTTCGACGCGAAGTAATTTAGGGTGAGTGAGTTGAGATTTCTACGTTTATAAGGGTGTATAAGGGTGCGCTTTTGTAGCTAGCACCTATCGCTTGGAAACTGGTCAAGGGGTAGCAAATGCAATTACAATTTTAATTTCCATGCTATTAATTAATACTTTCTTTCTTTTTTTCAGTGTAATAATAATAATAATAATAATAATAATAATAATAATGGTAATGATAATGATAATGTAATAGTCAAAATAGTTAAACGAATTAAGTAAATTATGATGATCAACGTAATACCAAGGGGGCATCCTATCGTTCAAAGTATCGGATTGGTCGATAATGGTGTAGAAAGAGTGAGAGAGAGTAGAAATCGAATGAAATCAACGGAAAATGTAGAAACGGTCGAATGGTTTTGTGTTAGAATGATAGTGTAATGGTGGTGGTGGTGGTGGTGATGGTGGTAGTCGGCATCGGTGGTCTCTACTACACAACCAGAGGGAATAATTAAGTTATCGTTTTATCTCCGTATCCGAGTTTCCACATATCGAGTCGAAAATCCGCGTAAACGTTTCACAGAATCGGTGGCCCAGCACGGAAGCCCGGGCCGGCCCTAGTGACGATTCCCTCTGTCTCTCGTTTATTCCCTATCTCTTTCTATTTCTTTCTCTGTCACTCTCTTGATAACCTCATCCCTCAGCCACCCACGCTCACTCACCTCGTCATCATCTCGTTCTCTTTTTGCCATCGCGATCGTTCGACGTCACGGCGAGCCGCGCGTTTCGGTCAATTTGTGGCCGAGTTGGACGGACACTCGCGATTCAATTATATCGACAACGAAGTTTGCTCGGATGAAATGCCGAAAGGCTGAAAATCAATTCGAGAGGAGGGGTGGTGGAGGAGGAGGAGGAGAAGGGAAGGTAGTGAGGGGAACAGGTGGAGGAGCCAGGGGGTGCGATCGTTTTAATGGGGACACGCACCACGTGCCGTGGCCATTACATACACCCTCTTTCTCTTTCTCTCTCTCTCACACTCTTTTCGGCCCGGTTTCCACCCTCAAAGCGATTCCGCAGCCGTTGCCACGCGGTACTTATGTGTACAGACCGTTCTAAAAGTAATAGCTAAGTGAGTAAATACACTTTACTTCATCCTAATTTAGGATTCAGAGTAATCAATTTCGATGCTATGCTATGACACAAGAGAAAATAAACGAAGAAGATGAAGAAGAAAAAGAATAGGATTGTAGGTACAGGAAATCAACTGACACAGTAAGTGTGCAATAGGAAGGAAAGAGAGAGAGAGAGAGAGAGAGAGAGAGAGATAGAGAGAGAGTACTATTGCTTGTATTTTGTGGTTAAACGATCACGGAGTCGCGGGCTAGCGGCTAGCCATCCAACGACCCTAATTGATCGCGGTGCCGGGCACGCAACGTCAAAGAGAGAGGTACCCCGTTTGAATCCGCTTTTACGGTGCGACCATGTTAGCGCGGCCGTTGTGGCTTCCTGCCTGGGCAGTAACGGCTTCATATTTCCACGCTGGAAACAAGAACGGGCCGATCGAAAAGCCGTGAGTGCGGCCATCAGCTCCGACCAAAAAAGAGAGAGAAGGGGTAGCGGTGTGCGAGCTAACATTTAACTCGATCTCTTGTTCTCTCTCTCTCTCTCTCTCTCTCTCTCTCTCTCTATGCGTTTTCGAGAGTTTATCGATCGATAGATATAATGTTGGTGGTGGTGGTGGTGGTGGAACGCGTGCTACGTTTAGATCGGATTATCCATCATCAATCGGCACGTAATCGAACTCTTTTAGCCCCTTTCTCCGGATGTTTAATAACACGGGCCAGCTGGTTCGCACGTGGTGTGACGCCAACAACGTTGACGACGACGACGACGACGACTACGACGATGATGACGTGGACGTGGACGTGGACGTGGACATGAAGGCGAGTAAAAGGAAAATACTGGTAGTAGTGATGATGGTGTATATAACCTGGTGAAGGGGTTCAACGAAGCAGCAGGAGAAGGGAAGTTGCATATGAGCGATTGCCACGCACTTACGCATACACGCACTCACTTACGCAGACATACGGGCTTGTAACGCCGGCCGTGGCGGCGGCATTTACGTTAATTAAATTTCCCCAAGCGCGTAGGACCGATCCTCCACCTCTTCTTCCTCATTCCTACTCCTCATACTCTTCACTTTCAGTTGTACCATATATAGATTCTCTATGCTGCTGGCCTCCCCAGCATCAATCATTGCTCGCACCAACCTCGCTGTGCTACCCCTTTCGAACCCTCATACTTTCTCCTTCTTTTTCTCTTTACAGAATGAGGAGTACGCCACGGAGGATCAGAGAGTCATCAGAGAGAGAGAGAGAGAGGGAGAGAAGGACTGTTTAAAATTGCCATACCCTCAGCAATCAGCTACGAGACCGAGCTCTACCGACCGATTCCGCCAACCAACACCTTCCACGTGTCTGCTCGTGACGTCTGTCGCTCAAAAGCTACCAACCCCCAACCCCCTTTTCCCTTTACCTCCTACCACTACCACCATACCGTTTCTTTCACGTTTTTTTATTTGCTCAATTTCCTCTCTCTCTCTCTCTCTCTCTCTCTCCCCTTCTTTTTTGGGGCTACGAAATTCGAGTTAACTGTACTCGCTTAACTTGCTGCTACTCCTGCTGCTAACCACCCACTACCGAATATTACAGGCTGTCGTTCGGTGCTACTATTTTCAGATAAAAGGATCCAACCGATTGAGAGAAGAGGCGTGATTGGACCAGAATCATCCCACTCCTCCTACCCTTTTCTCTAAAACCCCTCGAAATCTAGCGCCCTCCCTGAACCTTTTTTTTTTCTTTTTTTTTTTTTTTAAACCTCATAGCACCAGCATGCGTTCTCTCAAATTTTTGCGAAAGCAATTGAAAGCTTTGTCGCATTTACGCAGGATGAATAAACGTTCCTTTTTTTTTTTATGAAACCCTCTTCCACCTTCTTGAGAGAAGAATTGATCACAAGCGACGTTATTTCGAATAAATGATTAAAGGATATTTTTCTTTCTTCATTTCTTTCTCGATGGACTCTCGCGAGTTCACTTTCGCAATCTCGTAATCGACTTTGCGAAACAATTCTATAATCCCTTAAACCTAATTAGGAGAGAGCGAACGATCCCTTAGCTCTCTTCTTATTTCCCAACCCCCGCCATTGGTTTCTCCTCCAAGTCGAACTCGACTTTAACTCCAAGCTACAAACAAGAACAATATCTTCCTTCGTGGAAACGGCCAACTTCGTTAACTCCACCCTCCTCTTCCAAAAGAATAAAAGAGAGAGAGAGAGAGAAAGAGAAAAGTATAGGAGAGTTAGAACAGACAGTGTTCTCGTTGTTAAAAACAGTCGTTGAAGAAACGAAAGGAAAACAAGGATCTTTTTCTTTTCCTCTTCTTATTCCGTTACTAATTCTTCTCCTTCTTCTTCTTCTTCTTCTTTACTCTTCTACGAGTATCGCCAGAGGCCGGCGGCCAATGTAATCGCTTGTAAAAATGTAATAAAGGATCAAAGCTCTATTTCTGTAAAAAGAGAAAACGGATATCGTGACAATTCTATCAGGAGGAAAACAATTCGATGTCGTTCAACGTTTCTTTTCTACCCCCATTCCTGTTCTTAGTCAACAATTTCTTTTTCCTTCATTTCTTTTCTCAAAGCTCCTACCATTTGATATTACTTGAAGGACACTGAATAAGTCTGTCTCTTTCTCTCGTCTGGCATTTTCTTCTTTTACATCTCAAGAACAAGAGAGAGAGAGAGAGAGAGAGAGAAAAGAAACAGACATAGTTGGGTGTCCAGGAAAGTATGAATTCAGGTATGCGAGATATTATGTGTGCGTTTATGTATGTGAGTATGTGCAAAAGCGTTTTGTTGGTATCTTCTTACGACAAGGACACTGAGAAATTGAAAACTCTCGAAGAGACCCTTCACGGAGAAAGGGAACAAGAGCGTGTCTTCAAAAAAAAAAAAAAGAAAAAAAAAAGGGAGCTCGGCCAACTGGAATATTTCATATTTTCCTATCAAAGGTAGTGTAGCGCTTTGTGTGCAGTTTATATTAAATCATTGCAAGACTATGACGGTATCTGTCGATAGGACCTAGACAAGATTCTTTGTCCTGTCCTATCTACATTTTCCTATCAACCAAGTATCGTGACCATCTATTTTATTTTATATAGTTTATTTTTTTGGATAATTATGACAACAAATAGAGATGTTAAGTTAAATTGGGATTATATATTAGTTAATTAATTTGTATTGTTTTAACGCAGTAGTTATTTCTCTGTAATTTTAAAATAAATTTAAATGATACATTTATATAATATTTAATATGAACATGTGATAATAAATTATGTATTACTTTTACGTAATTTTGGATAAAATAATGATCGTCAAGTTAATTAATCTTTAATTGGATTTTAATTTCGTCTGATTAATCTCAATAGATGGGAAATAGTTATCAACTAAGCGATAAAACGTTGCATATGTGATTGGTGGTGACGATAGTTTCTAGTGCAGGTCGAATGCAAGTGGAGTGCAATCAGGGGCCGATTTATCGTATCACTTTATCACCGATTCGGTATTCCGAACGAAATGCTGTAACGTCGAGCGAAATAATCGCGGTACGATGTTAATGGCCCGATAATTGGAATTTATAAACTCACTTTTTCGCCTATCATCATCCCCCACCGGGGTCCTCCACCTACTGATGCTGCTGCTGCTGTTGCTGCTGTTGCTACATGGGGATCACCACTACCAGCAACAGCAGCAACAGCAGCAACAGCAGCAGCAGCAAGCCCCTCATTTTCTAATTTCGATGATATTACCGATAATTTCATTTATTGGCCCAAAACGGCCGCTAGAACTGTTCAACGAGCATGTTATATTTGCATCATTACGTTACCAAACTTTATAGCCTTCATTCGAGCAAACGTATTACACAATTTTTAACAATTTTGTAAAGATAGAAAAAGAGATTTACATATATATATATTCTTTTTGTTTTATCTAAAGTCATTTTGCTGATGAACCTTTTTTTTTAATTCAGATAACAGAGACCAAGTCCGTGATTTGTTATTCTCAATTCAGTCGGATAACAATCCTTCTCTTTCGCGATATACATATTACTCTAGAATACAATCGTGCGAGAGAAAATATAACGGAAATCAACTCGAACGAAGTCGCTTGGAATTAATGAATGAAATCAAATCAGTCCCGTTTGTTGATTCGCCATTGATGGCTCACCGGTGGTGGTGGTGGTTCGAGAAGAGGAAAGAGCTGCTGATGGTTGCTGTGAGTGAGTGAGTGAGTGAGTGAGTGAGTGAGTGATAGATAGATAGAAAAGGGGGGTTGAACGGGGGAACGAGGAATAGTAGTGGTAGTGGCGATGAAGGGTTGGAAACGAAGAGGGGTCCGTCCGTCCGTTGGAAATTCCGGTCGATATGATGCACACACCCGGATCCCGACAGCGTTATTACGTCGAGTGCTATTAAGACTTCCAATTAGTTCGATGTACCGGCGTGCAAGCTCTCGGTACGTTTCGTTCGGTAAAATCGCCGGAAAATCGGCCGATCATTTGTAATTTCACCAATAGGGGAATATGCGTGTGTATATAGATATATATGGACCAACCATCGATGGAGAATCCGTCACTCTCTTTTTCAGATTTTATTTTTCTTTTTTCTATTTCTTTTTCTTTCATTCTTTCAATATTTTTTTGTTTGTTTGTCCATATTTGGTATATCTGCTGCATATATCTATTTATTTTTCCAATATTTATTCAATCCGTAGAATCAAATAAGGCACTTTTTCTTTGTATCGTCAAAGTGGCCACTTTTCATTTTTTTTCTTTCGTTCAAAATAGATTTTAACGGGGGTTTTTGAATTAAAAAAAAAAAAAAAAAAAAAAAAAGAAGAAGAAGAAAAAAAAACAGGAGCGAATTTAAAATATACGAATTCACGCGTATGTAAAGTTTGATCGATTATAAAATTAACAATAAATGTACGAGTAGTCAAATGATCGGTTTTTCTTGTTATCATTTTTTATTGAAATATTCGATTATTCGAAGGCTATTGGTTTTTATTCGTTTCATTTTATGGTTATTACTATTATAAATATTTTGTTAATATTTATTATTTAACTTATCGTTAATAGCAGGGAATCGCGTGATATTGTTGATGGTACGTATTACCACAATCACAGTTTTCCTGAAAAGCTAAAACAAGTGGCATCAAATTTAAATATTTTATTTTTCGTTTGTCCGTTCAATTTTTGTTGTTTCCCATCGAACATCGTATTATTTTTAAATATACCCCAATCGTTTGACCAATTAACCGTTGATGGATGTCAATTGTCATCAGAATAATATTACCAAAAGAACAAAACGTTCTGTCACACTATTCAACCTTCTTTCATTCGTACTTTTAGCATAGAAAGAAAATAAAAGTTAAACTTATCCGTGAATCGTAAGGAAAAGAAAGATCGTATCGAGGAATAGGAAGGAAGGCGTCGTTGTGGTTGTCTGTCGTTGTTGTCGCGAAAGCATCGAAGCATGATGGCGTCCGTGTCAGAAGGCAACACATCGATAATGTCCGTTTACTCCCGTAGGAATCTATTCGAGAAGCTTATCTCATTTATTACCATGCCTTCACTCTACCTCCTCTAACCCCCAACCAACCAACCCACCTTCCACCATTTTGCTTTCGTTCGACGTTTATTTTATAACCTCAATGATTCCACGGTTCGAGTTCAGATAACGGACGAAACTAACGTCTTTGTTTTTGTCGCGACATCTTATAGACCACCCTTCAAACCACCCTTCAAACCACCCTTCAAACCACCCTTCAAACCACCCCACCCCTATCACTTCTTCTCATCCATTCTACGATCAGCCATGAAACGATGGCCAAAGGGAAAATAGCTTTAGATAAGCTTCGTACTTTCTGATTCTACTTTTATCGATCACAACGTTCAAGATTTTCTTTTTTATTTTATTGTATTTCTTCAAGATACTAATTGAATTTTACATATGAAGTATTTCAATCGCGATAAAGAAACAATTTCTATTTCAATTTGGACGAAAGCATAGATGAAAATATGACGTGTCTCAAAGATAAAACAAAGTTGCAAGTGGTTGAAAAAAAAAAAAAAAAAGAAAAAGATTATTTGTAATAAACCTTAATAAAGTTAAATAAGATAAAAACGACCATAACAATGGTATTCGTTTCGAAGATGAAAATTAAAGATCATTTGATATTATTATTCCTAGAAAAGAAAAAAGGGTTTTGCAAAGGTAAGAGAATAATAGGTGGTTGTTGTTGTTGTAATATCGAGGACGAAGTAAAGCGAAAGCAAGCAAGCACACCGTCGGGAAGAGAAGAAGAAGAGACACTGTTGGATAGATAAGGCGTGGGCATAAACGTCCACAGATAAGGGTAGTTTGCACCCCCGTTGTGGACAGTTAGCCTTAAACGAGAGACCAAGAAGAAGAGACGAGAGACGTTTTCGGGTTGGTCGAGAGGATTGGTAGGAAGCATGGTATGTGTTAAGGGCTTTTGTCGAAGAACCCTTCTTCCCCTTCTTCTTTCCATTTCATCTTGTCGCAACTGATTCTCCCTCTTGGAAAATCAGTTTCGTTTTGCTAGTCTTTTCTTCTCTTTTCTTTTTTCCTCGTACCACAAATTTGGTTTTCATCTTATTTACCCTATCCTCCCTTTTTCGTCTTATTATTATTATTATTATTATTATTATTTATTTATTTTCTACCATATTGTTAGGATGATATCTTTTAGAAAAGTGATTCTTATACTACGCCATTTATTTAAGATTCCAGTTAACCAATTAACTATGACGCTGTTCAAACAAAATTCCATCTATTTTTGATTGATTATACACTGCAATTACAAAAAAAAGTTTCCAAAAATTTTGGACACCATATGTTTTTGACTTTACAGTAACTCAGTTAACTGGTTAAGGAATAAAATAACAAGTAAAAAAAAAAAAAAAGTAAAACGTGGGAAATAACATAGAGAGTGGGGAAAGAATCGCAAAGTAATTTTTCAGAAAGAAAACGTGGTTGGTAAAACGGCGAGGAGAAAAATTCCGTCGTGGCGTTCCTAAATTCCGCTTATCTAACGGGTTTCGACAGTAATGTGCCGGCGTATTATGTAGAACCGAGCTGGCAGAGCCATCCCTTTTATGTGGGAGAGAAGGCAGGCAGTGGTGAGCACGAGCACGAGAACCAGCGCTGCCGTTTAGCGTCAGATAGCGGAAACGTATGAGGGACGGGGCAAAGTCGTGTCCTTATCTTAAGGGTAGCTACTCAATAGCTAGGCTACACCGAAATTCTCTCTCTTTCCCCCCTACCTTTTCTCTTTCTATTCTAACTATACCTTTCCGACAACCCTGTCTTCTCAATAAATCTATTTCAAACAATGTTGCATCTGAAACTTTAAAATTTATCATTTTGTCAAATATTGTTTATCATTGAATTAAGAAAATTTGTTAGATAGAAATCTTTCAAAGCCATATATGATGTTATATCGAGAAATTACGATCAAGTATGGTATATTTCGAAACACCTTGCGTATCGAGAAACACGCGCATAATTTAATACATAAGTCTGCTGCGGTATAGGAGAAACAGTAGAATGAGAGAGAGAGAGAGAGAGAGAGAGGAAGTTCTATGGGGCGTTCAGGGTTACTTATACTTCAGCGAGAAGAGGAAGAGGAGCTGCTGTGTGTGTGTGTTTATGTGTAATGTGCAGGAGTGCCTCAGGGTAGGTGCTTGCGGTAAATCTAATAACGTTGTAATGCTGTTACCGCCCGACAACTCCTCTCCCTCTCTCTTATCACGCTTTCTCTGTCTCTCTGCTACTCTCAAAGTTGTCCCGTAAGTTTCTCCTATGTGTGCCTGTTGGCTTCGACTACCGTGCTAGGAATTCCTAACGTTTGTGTACTATTTCAGTTGGAGCACGGATGCGCGACCTGGGACCACCTAGTGCATGTGTACGCAACTGTGTTTGCTAAGAAAAAGAAACCCCTCGCCGATACACCTTCAAACAATCTTTCATAGAACGATCGATATTTATTATCTTGAGCAATATTTATCGGGTTGCATGCAATTTACTTTACTCTTCTATTTTTAGACTAGTTTTAAACACCAATCGGTTGTATTAAAATGGTCAAAATCAAACTCTAGTTACTTAGTTGAATTCAAAGTACTACCACAAATTACTTTGTTAATTCTTTCTAGAAAAAGTTAAATGCTACAAACTAACAGAAACGGAAGTGGGATTATCACTTTACCATAATTTCATGATTATTACACAATATGTGTGTTATTTCATCGCAAATGAAACGTCTTGCCGATGGTGTTGGGCAACAGGTAGCAGCAGCAACGGCAGCAACAGCAGCAACAGCAGAATAGCGGAGACCTCCTAACAGATCGATCGCAGCGATAAAAGAACGGCTCTGCTCGAAATTTGGGTTCCTCTTTTCCATACCGAACCTCTTCCCTATTTCGTTCTCCACAAATTTGACACGATTCAACCTCACCCTTCCCACCCCTCTTTCTCTCTGTCTCCGTCTGTTTTAGTACTCTGTCGTTCCAGCACGTCGCACGTTGTTAGAGCCTCGTAGATATATGTCACGAGCCAAGGTAAGCTCTCACAGTCACCCGAGGGTGTTCTGCAAACTATGCTCGCGAAAAGTTCAACACAACTTCATAACATCAGTGTTTCGAGGGTGAATCGAGGAGGGAAAAGGAACAGAAGAGAGGAGAGTGCTGGAGGGAACGGGAAGGGGGGTAAATTTGTTCTAGCGTGAGCTTACATGGGTTTCGTTAAGTACATAGGTGTTTGGGGGTAGTTAGCTGTATCTACCCGGGCCCGTGTGGAATGTTACCTACCTCGTAAGTACATATAACTTGAGACGTCCTATCGTGTACCACCCTCTCCCCCTCTCATAGGATAAGAACTTGCCCCTCGGCTTACCCCATGTGCATCGATCTTTACGTATTACCCTAAACCTTTTCAAAATAAAATTTCTAATTCAGAATAATAGGGAAAATTGTTGACAAAAAATATAGCTGAAACAATGTTATGTATCATTACAGACTATTTTATTTTTACAGCTATCAGTTCTTGATATTTTTGTCTGGTGTTCCGTGATATTCATTTGATTCAAATGGGATAAAAAAAAACCATAGTGTCCTTCGTTCTCTCGTACCTACTACTTTTCTCCCTATTCCTCTATTTTCCGAAGCCACCAGGCATACTCTTCCTCCTCCTCCTCCTCCTCCTCCTCCTCATCTATCTCGTTATTCTCGCTGTTGGTAGTAGCTACTAGCGAAGATAAAAATCAGTAATTAGCCGGGACCATTATGGCGGCTGTTTGAAAAATTAGCGAGTACCGGGGTAACCGCCCCTCTGGGCATAATCCCGCATTGGTTGGGGCGTCTCGTACCCAGTGCTTTTCGTTCAAACGCCTACACCAACCTGTCTCTGATTTATACGGGTTTGCTATTAATTACCATTTGACTGTCCTAACTCTACCATGTGAATACCACCAGTGTATACTTGCTTTACTTCATACGAAATTTCAATATCATCTTCGAATTCGAATCAATTATTTTGATTTAATGTAAAAAAGTATAACGAGAACGTTTGATTTAATAAAATATTATAAATAGAAACTTGTGGCCAATAATAGTTAAAAAATAAAGGATAATGAGTGTTGAGCGTTTTGATTTTCTCATGCGAATTTCTAAATTGAAGAAAATATTAAAAGTATTAAAATCTTATGCAAAATGAGATATTGAGTTTTTAAAATTAATAAATTGGACCCACTAGATAATTAATTGCTCTGTAGGATACTCGACTGTAATTATTTTGTACAGGTCATTGTTTTCGGTGCAAAAAAGATTAAACTAAATTCGGAATACATAAAAATGTATAAAAATGAGGAAGATTATTTGTATCGTAAGCTGGAACAATTGAACCAATGCAAATCTGGTCTGAAAATTTGACTGGACTCGTTTCCGGTAGGGTCCACGTGCCCCGTTTTATATTTTACACGTATAGGAAAAGAATTCGAGCGACTGCGCGCCCTAGCCGAAAATTCCGGACGGATTTTCCGTCGGTCGGTTCTGTTGTTTCGGTCGCCGGCTAACCCAGCCTCAGCGGACTGCAACGCAATTAAATTAAATGCTTCGGATTAATTGTTCGAAAGCAGTTAAATTAGTTGCGTTTGTTTTGCCCGATTTTTGCGCAATCTCGCTGCGGAATGTGCGAGACGCGCGCACCGAGGGAATTTCGTTACCCCGTTACAACACACTCCCCCTTCCCCGGTTGGTTCCTCTCTTTCTCACTCTTCCGCATCTCGCGATATTACGTATAAAAGCATTTGCGAACTAACGCGTTGGTTGTTCCTGCCCGATGAAAATACATTTGCAATTGGTAATTCGCACTTTCTTTTAAATTGTCTACCCAATCCAATGAAATTCGACTTTCATTCTAATGATCACACTATATACACATATTACTAATAAATCTAGTGAATCCTACTAAAAATGATAACTTATATTTTTGTAGCACACTATTATCAAGTTCTTGGAATTAATATCTATGTGAAATACTTGATAGATATTGAATCTTTGTTGAAAAAACTTTGAATAATCCTATAAATAAATTGATTGGAAGTCAAGAAGAAAGGTCTTGGAATACGCCTAGAATTGTCGAGGTCGTCCAATCTGGAAGAGCCGCATCCAGTAGCCAATAGGAGGTTAAGGGTAACCGGAGAGGCAATACTCTCTAGGTGGGCGCATCCTGCATATTCGGCGCCGACGCCGAGCCACGACTAGGAGTGCACCGACTCTTGAGTCGCATTGCTCGGATTCTATCTGGATGTTTGATATGCATCTATGAGGAAGCCTCGCTAATCTCGCTCGGTTGGTACTCTAGGCTACCTCGAGAATTGCACGAGTTAACGTGTACACGCTAGACATGGTTAGACTGGCATCCAGCCGCAACCTCTCGACCTCATCGCGAGCCACACGGCTTTCCAACTCCTCCCACTACCACCCTCATTTCGTCTCTGCCCCTCTCCACCTTCATTTCTCCAGACATTCGAGGCATAACAGACTCGGAGATATGCATCATTAGCTTACTTGGATACCTCCCCACAATCTGCATCCAACCCCATATGAATAAACCCACTATAGTGGCGCGTAGTGAAACAAAATAGAATATAAAATTAGTAAATATCGTTCGCAAAAAATATAAACGTCCCCCTGCCTTAAAAAATGAATTACTTAAAAGGAACGAACTTTTTTTTTAAATTCACGACGCAAGAGAAATATATGCAATCCTACTGGACATAGACGAAGGAGTCGAGGGAAGGGTTTAAAGTTGGGCTTTGAAAAAAGAAAAACAAAAAAATAAAGAAAGAAAATGAAAGAAAAGGTTCGAGTAAAAGGTGGACGTCGCGAATAGGACGATACGCGTTGTGCGGTCGTTCGTTCAGCCGCATTCCCGGCGCCGAAATTGCATACCTTCGCTTACGAGTATCCAAGGTATATATATATATAAATATATACGTATATATATATATACGTTCACGTAGAACACGTAGGTGGAAACAAACGAATAGGGTTGTCGAGTATCGTAGAGTGAACAGGAGAAAGAGAATCAGAGAGAGAGAGAGAGAGAGAGAGAGAAAGATAGAAATAGATAGAGAGGAATCCTAGCCGGGTGTGTACGGAAAGAGGGAAACAGAGGGTTTTGAGGGGAGGGAGAGGTGGGTTCGAGGGTGGTTCGAGGGTGGATGTAGTGGATCGCTCGGACGTCCGACGCCGAGGGTTTGGGAACCGTAATCGCTTTGGCCCCTCTACCAACCCTCCCACCCCCACACCACAGCTCGCTCGCTATTTATTGCCCGCACTTGGCCGGTTCACAACATAAATATGTTACACCTATGGCCACACCTATGCCCGCTTGCCATCCAAAATTCTTCCTCTCTCTCTCTCTCTCTCTCTCTCCCTCTTTCTCTCTTTAACTCTAACTCTGCGGAATAAACGGACCGTGCAAAGATTCGTTCGCCGATCGTGGAAGGGTTTAAACGGTCAGGGGGTTTCCTCTTTTCTACGATTGTATTTCTTTTTCTTTTTTTTTTTTTTTTATTTACTTTTTCTTTTTTCTTCTTTTTTTTCTGAAGAATGTTTTTTATTTCTTTTTTATTTTTTATTTTTTTTTTTTTTTGTTATTATTGAGACAAATTGAATCATTTTATTAGCAATTATTTACTTAATTATTTTTAGAATGTTAATTCATATCTGTGATTGTAAAAGTTTCATAGAAAAGGGGGATGAGGATAACGTTAGTTTGAATTTGACGAAGTTTTACCATTTACGATAGGGACGCATTATGGAGTTATCAAATTTCAGACGAAATTAGACAATTTATATTCCAAGAGAGAGAGAGAGAAAGAGAAAGATAATATCTCGAGTATTGTTCAATAGATTTATATTTAAAATGATATCAAAGAAAATTGAAAGAAAGATAATTGTACCATCATTTAGGAATTGTATTATTGTAATGAAAATAAGAGAAAATGTATTAGAATTTATTTTATAAAAAGAAAATCCTAATGAAATATACATTAATATTAATCTACACAATCCTTTTATTCAACAAACAATGTTTATAAGTAATTAAAAAATAATCAACAAAACATTCGTATAAATGTAATGTTAAGGTAATTTCAAATAGATCGAAAATATTTAACAAAACATGATGGTCTATAATATAAAACGATCAACTCTCCTTAGCAATATGGAAAGAATTGTTATAAAAATAAAAAAGCTAAGGCGTATCTCGTTCGAGAGGAGCTTTTAAAGATCCATGATTGCGTGTTCGAGTTTAGCGAGATAAAAGAAGGACCAACTGTTGAATATCGTTCTCTCCCCCATGATGAGCGAAGCGACACGAGCGGAGGAAACACTTCGTATCGATCGTTTGAGTTACGCGGTCTCTCAACGAACACACGAGAGTACAATTTCGACAGTCGTCGTTGTCGTCTTCCATCGACAACACGTGTGTGTGTGTGTGTGTGTGTTGTTTTACGTTTTTTATTTATCACCAAAATAACATACGAAATTGTAATAGTGATTTAAGTGTTTAATAGCAATTAATGATTCATAAAAAAAAAAAAACTCACGTCTCATTTGTCGAGTTTGAAGTACACCGCAACCACCACCTCCACCACCACCACAACCACCATCAAACGTGGATTGTTTGAATATTCTTTTCTTTTTTTTTTATTATTATTATTATTATCTTCACCCTTGTAATGAATAAGCAAAAAAAAAAAATATCTCAAAACCGTGCTTGCTTGTCTCTTCTTGTTAAACTTTGTTGTTCCAAATAAACGAGTGACAAAAGAAATAAATAAAAAATAATAATTATATAATATAACTACAACTAATTGACGTATTAAAAAAAAAAACAAACAAAAAATAGAAAAAAATTGTATCAATCACCTATGTATAATCGTTTATTATTGTATTTGGATAAATAGATAACAAATCGCGCGCGTGTGATTTCGATGAAATTCGCGTGTCGTGTCCTTTCGAAATAAGCTTTCGTAAGGTTGAATAAGGTTGAACGTAAGCGGTCTAGGGCCGCCGCGAGCGTGCACGTGCAACTCGGACGCGTGGCACGTGGTGTTTGCCGGAGTGGCTCGACTCCAAAACCGCTGAGCAGAGCTTGCAAGCTCTCGTACTTTCATTGGCCGATGGGTGGAAACTGCGCATGGTTGCGGGTGTGGCCAGAGCTTAAGGGGCGGAATAAGCTCCTACTGGCGATAGGACACCCTAGAATGGGGGTGTTACGTCTTTAGGGGTGGTTACGATTCGACGCTCTACCTACCCCACCGTAATAACACTGGACTTCTCTCGCTACACGAGCTTTTTCCTTAAGCTTTCAACTTCACTGCGGCTCCAACTTCGAACTTCACAAAACTGAGATAGAGAGAGAGAGAGAGAGAGAGAGAGATGGAGAGAGAAAGACATCTATATATCTTCATTTCTACTTGGACGATTTCCTGCAATTAGACCAAAACTTCAAATTTAAAGTCCTGGAAGAACATTTATAACTAAGTTTTATTAAACCTTATCGTTCCGTCATCAAATAAAGCGAATATTTCATTTCCAAAACGAAATATTTCAAATAAGATAGAAAATGTTGGGAAGGGGGGGGGTTCTCATTAACTAAATATTAAAATGTGTACAATTAAAACCCACAAATATACAAAATAAAATAAAAATATAATCGGAAAAAAAGAATTCACGAGATGATCATTAAAAAAAATTCATTTATATATAAGAATCATCCCTAAAACCGAAATGTTTGAAAGATAAGAAAAGTATAGATCTTGAAGAAATTGGTAAACGTAAAGCGTCATAATTACTTTTCCATTTTTGTAGCAACAGGTGGAGAGCCAGGGTTGCGATAGGTCGGTGTGGTAACCTGAAAAAAAAAGGAAAAAAAAAAAGAAAAAAAAAAGAGAGAAGAGGAGACATACGAATGAAGCAGCAGCAGCAGCAGCAGCAGCAGGTCGCGAGCAGCAAAATTTCCCTCAAAATCACGAGCACTCTGGTATTTCGTTGTAGGTCCTGAAAACATAGTGAACGTGAGAGAGAGAGAGAGAGAGAGAGAAAGGGGTTGGAAAGGGAGGGAGTAGATGTGGAACGTGGTATACGCACAAACCGTTTAACAAATCGGGACCAGCTCGTCAATGTTTGACGAGGTCGCATGTCGATGGTAAAACGAAAGTCTAATCACGGCTTGGTCGATAAATAAATCGTACTAGCTAAACAGCCAAAGTCAGTTAGAACGAGAGGTGGTTTGACCAAAACGTGGGGGGTGGTAGATAGGTAGGTAGCTAGGTAGGTAGGTAGGTAGGTAGGTAGAATCGATGGGGATGCAGCGGGGTGGACTTTCCATCACGTATTTACACGGTATGCCTACTGATTGGCGCACTCGCGTACGCCCGTTTTAATGATTTACCCTTGGAGAATGGCATTTGCGCTATAACGGCGTGACGTAATTTATTATCGATTATCGTTCGCGCCGAATAAACATCGCTTTAATTATTCACGGGATCGAGTGCACGCCGCACTCGGGCTTTCGCGATTCGCTTCGACGATACGAGTTTTGATGATTTTTTCTTTTTTTTTTTTCTTGTCATTTGTTTATGTTAATTTTTTTTTTTTTTTCAAATCCCGGCGCCAAAGCGTCAATCGATCGAAACGTGTCCAAGAAGAAAATGATTATTTTGTTTCATCGATTAAGGATAAAAGATAATTGCAAATACCTATCTCGTCATGCAAAGTAATACAATTTTCTAAGAATAACCTAGACAAAGAAATAATAAACTAAGATAGGATGAAATTATCTCGTAATAACGAGATCTAATTTGGATAAGTAAGGAAGATCGAAGGAGGATCGAAATATTGATATCCCAAAAGAAGGATAATTTGTTCTACCTTTGGTTTCCCTTTAATCGGATGATCGCGAGACAACGAGATCGTCTCTATTTCCATTGCTAGACGAGAAAAGATGAATATTTAAATATGATCTTCGTCTTTGCTCCGTAGCCAATTATATGACACGTTGATTATTGATTAATTGCAATTATGGGCTCCTCCTTTTCCGATGCTTTACGTAAAGATTGATATATTATAAATAGAAAAGGGAGAAGGATATAGAAATGGAGATGGAATGGTGGTAGCTTTCCAAATGGGTTTAACGATCGTTTTGTTTAATAAATTCCCAATGACGGACGTACCGGGGACGGATGAGAATCCGCCTCGCGAGTTCGCGCGCTAGTAGTCCGCTCGCGAGCCATGAGCGACGTGTCATTTATCGTATATAACGGTTGAACATTTATGCGCGCTCTCGTGTCGCATAATTGCAATTAGAATGGAATTCATTTACATCGACCGACATTCGATTTGTTCCAAAGGGGTTGGAAAGCTTCGATTTACATGCGCTCTCGCATATTCGACGACTACACACTATCGGCACGGACGGCAGTCTGGATTTATTTCGATGAACGTCAATCCCGTGGCCGTGCTGCGATGTAAATGAGATTAGATTAGCCTATGTCATATAACAATACCCGAGCCCCTCGTCCACGATTTTACTCGTTGCGGTTTTAGGATAACACCCTTCCCCCTATTTCACGATTTATTGTACTTTCAATATCTTTGCTTTCAGGCTTTTCTTCTCTTTTTTTGATAATTCGCGTGTTACGAGTGAACAACAAATCGTAGATATGGGTTTATGGTTGGACCATCTATAACAGTTATGTCAAGCCCGTATATGAGTATTACGACGCTAACAAATTTGATTTAGATGAACAAATGTTTGACCGATCGTGAACATAAAGAAGCCTTTGTTAGCCTGAACTTAAATAAAATTCGAATATTATAGAATGGTCTGTGTTAGCATAACACCTGCTAATAAATAGATTTGTAGATATAAATAATTGTACGAAATGCTTCAATATTATTTCGACTCGAATTTTAATTCAAAAATAACTAA
>NW_015149135.1:102308-114726 GCF_001465965.1 Polistes dominula
TATATATATTATAGTACAGCGACGATATTCGAAAATAGAAATGAATTTTATTTCCATTTCTTTTACACGCGCACACGTACGTGGCACACGTATACCTATACATAGGTGGTAACAAGTGAGCGAGAGGTAAACGGAATCACGTTGGCTCGAATTCGACGTTATCCGAGACGATCCTCCGCGGTTCGAGTTCGAAGCGAAATTTCATTTTGATTTTTCGGGAAAACGACGGACTCGCAACGTTCGCGATAGCACACCAACAGTGCGATGCGCTGGGATTAAAAGCTAATACGAGCGATCCAATTTAATTGAGCGATTAACAGCTAAATAGCCCGCTTGGTCTCTCCTCTCTCTCTCTCTTTCATATGTGTATATATAAACCTATAGACCACTTACACACACACACACACGCTTTTCCCCAATTTCAGCGTTTCCCCAAACATGGTCGCGCGCTACCTAGAGCAAATCGTCCGTGGTGGCGTCCAACTCGTTGGAAAATATAATTCAAAGATATTTATGGCTGGATTACCGCCGGAATTGGGTATCTAATATACATGACCGCTTCTGCGGTTTGGCTGGACACGAAATGTCCATCGTCCGTATTAAACTTACTACTATAATAATTTATTCTTCGATACTTGAAAATAATTGTATTCAATAGCAAAATCATCGTCTTCAGTTTATCTTACGAATAACGATTGTTTATAGAAATTCATTCGTTTATCTATCCTATTAATGATGAAAGAATTGTCGAATGTTCGTTTGGAACTCATAGAGACAACAGTTTCTCCGCTATCTCTACGAAGGATTAGCCGCAATTGATAGCCACGTTGGTAGAGGGACGTACGCAAATCCGGCTTTACACGCGAGGGTAAGGGGGTGATGGCGGGAGGCAAGAGTGTTGTCCCGAAGTATCTGAGCCGGTTTCGTTTTAATTGTCATCTGAAATAGAAAAGCTTATCAAAAATATCCACGAACTCGTTATAATATTATAGATTATGAATAATCATTTATTTTCGGACAAACGTTATAGTACTTTTAAGAAATAATTTGTCCTACGTAATTTCTCGTACACATAATTGTTCACATTGAAAGCTCAAAATAAAGATTATTTTGTAAGAAACTACGTAACGTCTACAGTATTCCTCCATATAGTTAAACTTTAACAAAGTACGCAGTAGTATTTTGAAGTTTGACGACGAAGGATCGGGTGATACGTGTCAAAGGTAGAATTAATTGGAAGCAGCCGGTGTGTGTGCGGGTTCTTTCTCTCTCTCATAGGCTCTGGTATCTCCAGTAAGGGTAATTTTGATTCGGAGTTAGCGTAAGAGGTGGTTGGGTAGTGTCCAGTGTCCTGCAGTGTCGTCCGGTGGTTAGTGCCGAGCCAGATGTCGCCGTGAGCGTGACGTCACTGGTTAACTACCCCTTTCCTCCTCCTCCTCCTCATCCTCATCCTCATCCTCCTCCTCCTAGCCGTAAGCTCCGACAGAATCGGCACGGTCCAGCAGTAGCATCGTCGTCAGCACCACTACCATTGCCATAACCATCAGTATCACTACCACTAGCCTATACTAATACTACCACCAGTACCACCATCAGTGTCACCGTCACCCACCCACGCCAACGGATACGATATACGAGGATGATTCTGATTAATTACCGATAGTTACGCAAGCTGACGCCACTCCGTCGACAACCCTCGTATGCTCCCTCCCCTTCCCTTCCTATCTCTCATTCTCTCTCTCTCTCTCTCTCTGTCTCTCTCTCTCTCTCTTGGTTGGCAGACCAGTTTTGTCCAGAGAAAACTCTCGGTGGAAACTTTACATCGGTGGTTTTTAAATCGTAAATAATTGCCCGTTACGCTTCGACCGGTTTTTTAATCGACGCTTCGTCACACTCCTCCCCACCTACTACCACGAAAAGCTAGACTTTTTTTTCAACCTAGAAATGATAGGAAGGAGAGAACGAAAAAAAAAGAAATTGATTTATAACGATCGATATACCCCCCTTTTTCTTCCTAACTAATATAATTTAAAATAAAATGATATTTTTCAGGGTGAAAAATACATACATTGAAATGCATACATATATATGTATATAGGGTAGGAATTAATAGTGAAAATCAATGATCATCCCGTTTTGGAATGTAAGAGGATGAAGGGGTTGAAGGGAATGCTGCAGAGAGTGAGAGAGTATCATCGATTTAGGGTAATAATCGAAAGAACTATCGAGAGTCCCTTTGTTCCTCGGGATCGCTTCTCGCACGGGCGCTTATCGATTCAACGGGATAGGGGGATGACGCGAGGAGGAAAGGTTGACGGGTTGGGGAGGGAGGGAGAGAGGGAGGGAGGGTTTAATTCGTCGGAGAGATTCGGCAGTGTGAGTTCTCGCGTGGATCGCTGAGGGTAGGGTGCGGAAGGACTGTTATTTGAGAAGGGATGGAAAACGCGTGCGAGCAAAAGCAGCGCAGCTCAACTCAGTACAGCGCAGCGCAGTAAAATCCAGCGCAGAAGCAGCAGCAGCAGCAGCAGCAGGCAGTTTGATGGTGTGGACCCGTAACGTTCGCGAGGTGCATCGGGTCGCGGCCGATCGGACCGCCAATATTTGGCAATTACGAAATATGAGTTTACATTTAATAATTGCGGTAAACACCGGCGAACGTACGCGTACGCGCGCTTGGTGTCCAAGTACCAAGGGGGTGAGAGGAGAACAACGAGATACGGTCGAGGGATGATTTTCGATTTACCCTCCACCATGCGCATTATTCCACGATGCGGCGCCCGATAAGCTTCCCTTTCTTCCTGCCCACCCCTCCTCTCTCTCTCTCTCTCTCTCTCTCTCTCTTTAGTTTTGTTTTTTCATCAATTTTTCTACTAGCTTATTTTAGAAATCTTTGTATATTTTTGTTTGCATTCTTTATAATTCTCTTTTCTAGATCGACAAAAATATTAATTAATTGTTTGGTATAACATGTGTGTGTGTGCGTGTGTATATATATATAAGTATGTAAATAACAGACTTTTAGCAAATTCGTTGACGGTTAATTAAAATTGAAAATTACACTTGTTTCTTAATTAGTTATTTTACTGATCTACGTATGCTGAAAGTAATAATTACAAGCGTTTCAATCGAGTATTTTCGTTTTAAATTTTCCTTTTTGTAATTGTTTTAATTTGTTGTTGTTGTTGATTTTTTTTTCTTCCATTGTGCATACGTGACGCGTTTGAACGGTATACAGGATAAAAAAAAAAAAAAAGAAAAAAAATTTGGTCGAGTCACGATTAAGGGATGACGCGTTATAAACGATAGGGCTCTTGTCAACGGCACGCTTTCGAGATGCGCATCGGATGCTTCCCTTTCTGATGTTCGTAGATGAGCCGTGCAACCCCTGTCCCCTCCAGTCATTGTTTCTCCATACATTCACCCTCTACCCACACACATACACACATTTATATACTTGTGTACTCAAACGAACGAAACGCGTACGACCAACCCCGTTTCGTTTCGTTTCGTTTCGTTTCGTTTCGTGTCTACTCTCACAAAGCATTGGCCACAATTCGCCTAACCACTTGAAACCAACCGACATGTTGTAGTAAAAGTAGGGAGAGAGAAAGAGATGAACACGCGAGCGCAATTACCCGACATAATCGAGTCTCTATCATTTAGGTGTGTATGTGCGTCTACACGTATGGATTTATGCGTATTTGTGTGTTCCTCTTAATAACCCCCATCCACCTTTACTCGTTTCATCTCCCACACGCACACAATTTTTCTCCCCCACCCTCTCTCTCTCTTTCTTTTTTTTTTCTTCTTTCTTTCCCGTATGTTATTATATGCAGTAATTAATTTGATTTTCATATTAAATTCGTTACATCAAAAACCGACGTATCTTTTTTTTTTTTTTTATCCTTCAAAGTTATTCGACAATGTTGCCTAAAGGAAGAACAAATTCATTAATTCACAGATTTTTCGAAGATTTACGATTAATAAATAAATACTAAATTTGTGTTTTTTTTTTTTTAAAGCACCGAATTGTTTGATATATATATATATATATATATATATGCTTAAGCATACGGATAAGATGAACAACAAGGGAAGAAAATAAATAAAAAATTGTCGAGTTTTAAATGATATTTCAATTGAATTTTGAGATATGATACTTTGATATGTTTACATTGAAGACATTCCAATGTTCAGATTTCAATGTTGTTGTTATTGTCGATAAAAGAACATTTGTCCTGTTTAACGCGAAAACAAGAAAACTTGTCGTTGTTTCATTACAAATTTACGTCGTATTTAAATAACATTCGTTAGTACATCGAAACAGAGTAAAAGAGAGAAACGAAAAAAGAAAAGAGTATGCGGCAAATTGATTCGTTGGATAAACCAATCGATCAGAAAAATATTGAAAAAGAGAAAGAGAAAGAGATGAAGTTATTCACGGCTCGCGTCACTGGCATAGCACGCGTGTCGGAATAAAGTTTCGGTCAACATTTCGTTTTGAATTTAATTCCCATTGTGTTTTCTCGCGCAAATCGTGCCTTTTATTATTGCACCGTACCTGTTCGTGTTCCCCTTGTCCCCTTTCGCCTCTCAATCAACCCTTCGATCCTCTCTCTCTCTGTCTCTCTCTCTCTCTCTCTCTCTCTCTCTCTGATTTTGCCACGCTGGCTCTCGGTGCCCTGTACTTTGATTTAAATAAGTAATCGGAGAAGCTATTTCGCGAATAAATCGACTCGACAAATACCAATAATAATACATTGAATTATATCGAAAATCGCGATATATCGTTCGCAATGAAACGTGGACCGACTGACTCGTCACACACACACACACACACACACACATGCGTTACATTACACTTACGTAAAAGAAAAACGCGTAGGAAAATAACGTTTGTCAACAAAAAAATGTGTCGATATAGAAATGGTATTTTAAACAAAAAGAAATAAACACAGCCATTGACTTTTTTTTTTCTTTTTTTAACAAACTCGTACGACCTGTTTTTTTCTTTCTTTCTTTCTTTTTTCTCGACGTACTCGATGTGTTATTGAAAGACGTCGAATAAAAGTAATAATAATGTGTTTATTATTATTTTTTTTTTTTTCAGGTGAATAATATTCGTTCGAAATAGGAAAAAGGATGAAGATGAGACGAGGAATAGAGACGGAAAAGTAAATGAAATAGAAAGAGAGAGAGAGAGAAAGAGAAAGAGAAAGACATACTATTAATGACGATGTGATCGATATTAGCAAATATTTCCCGCGGGATGTTTACCGAGGTCGGCAGAATCGATAGGAGCGTGTACTTGCTAGAGTAACGTGTTATCGTCGCTGACATTTATTCAAATGTAATATCTTGTCTGCCGACGAAGATTACCTGTTCGGGAAATGCGTCCCAACGGGTACGCCGCGACTTTCTTCTTTTCCACTCTTTTCCATCCTCTCTCTTACTAGCTAAACGCAACAGTACCACGTTGAAGGATACACAGTCCTGGATCTCGTCCTAAGCCACGTGGGCTCTCTTCTTCCACTCCTCCACCCTTGTCCCTTCATTTTTTTCCTCCTACTCTCTATAACGTGTACACAGTAGTATTTTTTTTCGATTAATAACAACTTTCTTCGTATTCAATCTCGCTTTAAGAATAAATCGATCCTCTTCTTCTTCCTATCATCTGTTTTTTATTTTCCAAATCATTTTTTTTTTTTCTTTTCTCCCCACCTTCGAGTGGCAAATAAATATTACACATCTTACGACATATTATTATTATTATTAACAATGACGTATAATATATTATAACGTCCAATTGATATATTCGTTCAGTTAAATATAATATTAATTGTCGATATTGAAACGTGACAAACATTTGTGTTCGCGTGAAATATCACGAAATATTCGGACGTTGATGCGATATCATCGATAAGCTGATGTAAAAGAGAACTACGAAAAGGTATAAATGTATTATTAAAAAATTGTTAAAGGTAGAGATCGAATAGAATGATGGGAAGGGGGGCGACGGAAGGGAAAGAAAGRAAGGTGGGTAAGTAGGAAAGAGGAAAAAATAGCTCGAAGGAAGAATAGGGGAGGGGAGAGGAGGGGAGGGGGGAGGGGGTCAATGTTCCGAGAAGGTAGTTGGAAAACTTTTCAAAGTACTCTCAGAGCACAAGCTGTTTCTCGACTAGTAGGATTTCCCGCCTTTTTTTTTTCTCTTTTCTTTTCTTTTTTGTCCAATTTCTTAAAGAGCCGCGACAATTTATGTGAGGCGTGTTCATAAAGTACCACACTCACCCTTATCCACGATCCCCCATCGTTTTCTTTTTCCACGATTCTCTTTCTCTCTCTCTCTCTCTCTTTTTTTAAGTTTTGTACGCAACGTGTAGTAATAGTAGTAGATATAGACTTTTTAAAAAAGTAACTTCTCGGTAAGATCGTATTTCTCGATACTTATTAGCTTTTCGCGACACGACTTTTTCGCGTACGTGCCCTTCTATGGTATGTATCTTGAAAGACGCGATAAACTTTTCTAATATACAGTGTACCTCACCTCCTCCTTCACCTCCTTCACCTCCTCCTCCTCCTCCTCCTCCATCTACTCACGGCAAACGATTTTCACGATCGAGAGCAATCGTAAATTAATCTCTTTCGAACGAGGTTGATAGTAACATGGTCTTTCCTCCTATTTTTTTTTTTTTTTTTAATGCTTTTCTCTATATGAAATTCTTTACTTCTTGTTTGTTTGTTTGTTTGTTTGTTTTTTTTTTGTTAATTATTATCAGTCCCTTTTTTATATTTTTATTTTTATTTTTTTTTTAAAAGCAACTCATTTCAAAAGCTTTTTTGTTTTCAATCAAGGATAGGATGATATTGCCATGACGAATAGGAGATGGAGAATGAGTAGTAGTATTGGACACGAAAAAATGTACAACACATCAGGAATAATAACGTCGTGCAAGAGCAACGACGTGATCGTATGTGGATACTTTAGGAAATTGATCAGGGGGGGTAGTAAGGGGGTGACTAGATGGTTAATGCTTTCTCCGCGACGTGGCAGCACCCGTGCCTCGTAAGAACGGAATACGTTTACGTCAGATTTTTCTCTTCGTCTCATCTAACTTCTTTACTTATCTTTTTTTTTTAGTTTAACAACAAACAAATTTTTATATTTAAAAAAAAAGAAAAACAGAACAAAATTTCTACTGAAACATCTCACATAACACGATAAGTTTTGAAATCTTTCAGCGATAGTTTCGTCAAATATTTCCCCAACAAAAAAATCTTTCAGAAACCTTGTTGCAGGGGGGAGGGGGGGAGCGGCATCATTCTAAAATAATTTGTTAAAGCTTTTCAAGAAATGTTTTAGAAAGTTTTTAGATAGTTTTTACGTTATGTGGGATTACATGCACAATTGTGTGTAGCATTGTTAATAAACAATTTTGTTCAAATTAAGAAAAGAGAAAAGAACAAAACATATTTGAAAATGTTAAACAACAACAGTGTTTTGCTGTTTGATAGTTTAAAAAAAGGAAATAAATTTATGAAGCATCAATATATTTGTCCATTTAAGTGTTAAGTATAGTAATATTCTTCTAGGTATCCCTAGAAAAGGATGAATGAAATGGATCGAAAGGATGATCGTAATATGAACAATGCTAAACTACTGTTGTGCAAAGCATCTTCCTGTCCCTTTCTCTCTCTCTCTCTCTCTCTCTTTCTCTCTCATATACACATAAACACGCATACACATACACACATACACAAATATACTTGAACTGGTAACTATAACACGGTAAATCTCTGAAATGCTGAGCAGATGAGGACGTTAAACGGCGATAGTGATTCGTAAAACAGGACTGGACTCTCTCTCTCTCTCTCTCTCTCTCCCTCGCGAAATTCCTGAATTAACAAATTCGATTTAGAGAGAGCTTTCAGAGAGAAGAGGATGGAAGAGGAGGAGGTGGAGGAGGAGAAATGGGTGGGGGAGTGAACGGGCTTTCCGCGAGTCCTCGACGGACGGAAAATATCCTCGAGGTAATTACGTGGTGAATCGGAAGAGAGAGAGAGAAAGAGAAAGAGAGAAAGAGAGAGAGACTCAGCTTCAGCTCGCAGCGTTAATGAATCTCCATAGATTAATCCAATTAAAGGGAAGGATGGTCCGCTTATTGCGAAACTCAGTAGCGTCGATTCAAATAAGAGCTTTTATGCATGCATACATACATTAATGCATTCATATGGACGTACAGATCGTTCTCAGTAAACACATTGTGCGTGTAGAAGAAGAATATGCGTGAAGTATAAAGAAAAGAATTAAAATGAAAGAAAAGAATAGAAAAGAAAAGAAAAAAAAGAAAAAAAAAAAAAAAAGAAAGGAAGGTGAAGAAACGGGTTTGAAGTGGGCAGCAACGAGTTATCCTAAAGGTGGTTACCCTTCCAATAATCGCTTGGAATAGGGAATACGACGATTTGCTTAAAAAGATTCAACAGATTACAATTAATTCGGGAAGCTAACGAGCCTAGAACAAACCACCCCCTATTCCCGAACTTCACTTCCACCTCTACTTCCTCCTTTTCCTCCTCCTTCTCAAGCGTGTTGCGGATTTCGTTAAAAATTTATGAGAAAGTCTTGTCTCGATCGATATTTTATTCTTCTTTCTTTCTTTATTTACTTGTTCTTTTTCTCTTTTATTAGTTATAACCGATATCTTGTATCCCTTTTTTTTCTTCCCTCTCTCCCACCCTTATTTCTTCGTTCTATGGTATGTTTTTTTGAATACTATGCTGGAGGAAGTATAATACCACGTATCGACGTAACGACGTCGTTGATAGCTACCTACATGTTACGATAGATAAAAAAAAAGAAAAAGAAAGTAAGTAAAAGGAAAATAGAAAGAAAGAAAGAAAGAAAGAAAGAAAGGAAAGGAAGCAAGGAAGGAAGAAAGGGCCAAAGCGTATCTAAGTAATACTCGAAAGAGTGAGTGAGATAGGTATGTGTATACGTGTGTAGCTAGGAAGACTAGCGGCACTTATACTTACGGTTCAAACGAACAAGGTTGCTACCGGTTTGCAAAGAAGGGTTTCGCTCTCTCTCTCTCTCTCTTTCTTTCTCTCACTCTCTTTACTACTTTCTTCCTTTCCAATTAAAATTCAACGCCCGTCGGACGGCCCGTGTAATTGGCCGAGATCTCTTTAAGCGAGAAAATTAACCAGAAGGGGTTGTGTCGAGGTTGGCGAAGGTTTAACCGGCTGCCGTAGGAGTAGAAAGAGGGTGGAAGAGTAACGGGGGGAGGGAGTAGGGGTGATTTGAAAGTAGAAAGACGGAGAAAGGAGAGTCCATTCTGCCCCTATTTTCCTTCCACTTCTCTCTTCCACCTTTCTCCTCCTCCTCCTCCTCCTCCTTCTCTTCCTCCTTTCAGTCCCATCACCGAGTAACGTCAACCCCCCTCCTCTCTCGAGGGCAAAAATCCTGCCAATAAATAAATTTAAATACATGAATATCTAAAACTGGCGGGCCCCTTTCCGACGAATCTGATCGTGGCTTTGCGTTCCTCAACGGATAGCGAACGATGCTTCTTTCTATATGTTTATGTATATACATATATATATATATATGTGTGTGTGTATGGGTGTATATACGTGTATCAAAACCTACGCGATCCTCGTATTCTCTCTTTTTCGGTCTGCCGTTAAGCCGATAATGTTTTTGAGAATGTCGTCTGTTCCCGTCCGAGAACGAACGGAAGGTTTGACTGTACCATCATCATCCTAGGGCTTTTTCAGCCCTTTTACGAGCTGTCCGAGAACGAGGCTATCGTTTAACGCCTATTTTCTTTCTTACGTTTCGACAGACTGATTCTTTGGAAAGTGAATACTCGACGAAGTAGTATATGTCAATGTGCGGTCAAACGTACTCGGACATTATGTTTATAGTTTTTAATAAAATGATCATTTAATAAATAAATTAAGAAATTATTTGTGTTTGAAATAAATATAGCAGAATCACAGAGTGTAGTCAGACATAAATAAAATTTCGTATTCGTAATTTTAAGTAAATCAAGTCGTACTCAACAAAAGTGTACGAATTTGATTCGTAAAACAATAGGAATCGATCGTTGGAATTTTAGTAATTAGATTCGTGGCACACAACGTATCATCGATAGAAATATCCCGGAACTAATTAAACGCTTTAAAGTATAAGGGGTAATAAAAATAAAGAAGAAGGGATGTTACTTCTTTGATTGGATTCGCAAAAGGAAAGTAGGGGGAAGCCTAGGATTCAGGGTAGGGATGGTTGAATCGTTACATGCAGCAGGTAGTAGTAAAAGTAGATATAATAACGACGGTATGAGAATGATAGGTTGACGTCGAAGGTAACGTAAGCTTGACGTTCCCACACACACACACACACGCACACACACACACACACACATATACATATCATCGAGTCGAGTCGAGAGTGAATCGTCGACGAGCTCTGAACGCGGCCCGTCAATGACGTCACGAGGATTCTCTCATTGCGCTTCCATGCCGATCCGAGTCCTCCTCACTTGTTCCCCTCCGGGCGGACGACATAAAACCATGTAATTAGCTATACAGCCCTTGTCCGTATTGCTCTGTCAGTGGTGCGGAGCACTTTAACGTTAGCGATGCAAGAGAGGGAAAAGGGTGAGGGTGAAAGCAGGACGAAAGCATGCCGACTGGTTGGTTAGTTGGGTGGGGTGCCGCTTTCCTCTGGATAGTAGCCGACACAAGGGGTAAGAGGGGGGCTACCTTCTGTGAGGAGGTAAAGGTGGGGCTTCTGCTACTGCTGTAGGAAAAGCTGCAAGAGGAAGAAGAGAGAGAGGAGAGGAGAGCAGTGGAGAGGAGAGGAGGGAGCTCTATGAAGTACCCGCTAATTAATACCCCTAATTGCACCGACCCCAGCCTATAGCGAGCTACGCCAGGGCCGTACGAACCTACTACTACTACTACTACTACTACTATTACCACTATTATTATTACCAATGCTCGTGTCGTATGAGATTCACTTGAGTTTTCCTCAATCTTTCTTTTCTCTTCTTTTCTCGTGGATGAACTCTTTGATTTCGTTTTCTTACCACAAGAAAGCGTCCCTCTTATAGAATTTATATAAGATATAGTCTTTTAATAATTATTGATCAATCGAAATTATTGAGTAAAATGTGATTAACCTCTAAGTTAAAAATAATAATAATATTCTTTGTTTTTTTGGTTTTTTTTTTTTTTCGATTGAAAGAATTTTGACGAGCGAGTTTAAAGCATTCGCGCTACAAGTGCCACCGCGTGCGTCCCGAAGGCTTGTACCGTAAAGTCGACACAAGCCTTCGAGTTTAAATCGTCGTAAGTACGGCTTGTAAAAGGTACGCGAAGAGTCATCTCGAACCCTTCCTTCCTTCTCTCTCTCTCTCTCTCTCTCTCTCTCTTTCATATCGACACGAACGTTAAGTTATGACGCTATCCTCGCAACATGTCGCCGGGTCTTGTTCGACAAACTTTTCAATGCCGATATATATTTTCCTCGGGGCACCCTTTTATGAGCTGTTGAGCCAGTCTTTCGCAAAAGAGTGAAAGAGAGTGAGAAAAAGAAAGAGAAAGAGAGAGAGAGAGAGAGAGACTATCAGCCAGCTCTGTAAGCCGATTCGATCGTATCGATTTCTTTTCTTGCCACTTGCCTTGCCTTCCTGCTGCACGCGTCGTACTTTTTCTCATTCCTTTTCTTTCTTTATTCTACCTTGTCTCATCTCTCTGTCCTTGTCTCCCTCACTTACTCCTCGTAAATCTTTCCAACGATGGAAATAAGAAAGGTAGAAAGGGGAGAAGAGAGACGACGTCCGCTTGAAAAGAAATTATCCGCACTAGAAACTGAATAGCCGTTTAACCGGAATCCCGATAAAATCTCTAACGACGATTATTATCTAAAACGGCTAAACGCGAAACTCCAGCTAAATCTGACTCAATATCCATCTATCCATCTATCTATCTATCTATCTTTATTATTTAACAATTTTTTATTGATAACTTAAAAAAGCAATTGAATATATGGTAATTCCACAAGTAGTTTGGTTCGTCGTTTGTTATGAATTTTTCGTAACGAACGACAGGAATAAATGATTTTAGAGGTATGATATAGAGGAATAGAGGAAGTCAAAAGGAAGATTTGGTTGTCGCGAGTTAGGTAGCATCGGCGCGCGCAAATTGCCGCGAGGTAACGCATTATGGGACAGTTAACGAGTGCGGTTAACCAGCTCGCCGGAAAACTGTGGTGTCACCCTCTAATATATACGTCCCCATTTTCCGTTCTACTCTCTGTGTCTGAGCATATGTTGCCAGAATACCTACTACTACTACTACTACTACTAATACTACTACTATTACTATTGCTATACTACTACTATTGTTTTTTTTT
>NW_015149135.1:119792-217153 GCF_001465965.1 Polistes dominula
CCGGCGCTCGTACGTCATACCCTCGCACATATCCTGGGAGAACAAAACGAGCTAAAGGATATTTACGAGCGGGCTATCAGAAGTTTCGCTTTTACCTACTGAGCGAGCTTTCGAAAAATCGTTTTACTTGTTTTATATTTCTGTTTTTTTCTTTTTCTTTTTTTCTTTGTTTTTGCAACTTACGAAAAGGACATTCGAAAATAATCCTCTCATAGAAATATGAGAAAGAAAACGTTGGGAAAGATGAAAACAAAAGTAGAAGAAGAAGGAGGAGGAGGAGGAGGAGGAGGAGGAGGAGGAAGGAAAGTTTTACAGTGTATCATGATGACAGTGTGTTATCTCTAGCAAAGGATCATTGCACCCCTGCGAGCCTCTTCGGTGCAGTAAACGGTACTTCCAAGGGGTTCTAGCCCTTCCTTCTTCCGTTCTCGTAAGCTATACTCATGCCAGTGGTTCCGGTATAACGAAGGAGGACACTGTAGTCTCCAACTAACACACTATCGAATTCTCCTAACTCGTATTCTCAACACATATACAAAAAGCACTAACACTCACATATAGTATCTCTCTTATTCTCTTTAGTTGTCCTAGCAGGACGAGAGAGGTTTGTCTCTCATTGTTATCCAACAACCCCTGCGAGAGACACCAGCTCGTCTACTTCTGTATCTGACGTTTATGGCACTGTCGCGAGTTAAGATCTCGTTAGCAGCCTCGGAACTTCCGAAAGCGTGGCCTGAAGTATGTAAAAAGGATCTCTTCCCTCTTTTTATGACCGAAGTAGTAGAATTACGTCATGGTTCTTCTATCCCACAACAGTTTAACTTTCTTTTTCTTTTTTCTTAATTCTATTTTTTTTTCTATCTCTGTGTTCACAATACTGTGACGTCCCGCAACGATTCTCTTATCTAAATCTTTCTATATTGAATCAACATGTTCATTATTTTTGACCACGTCACAATACGTACTATCTCTCTTACTATACATTTAAACATTAACATTATCGACGTTGCTAAGTAACAACCCATAGGATTTAACCAGTGCTAAGTTATTATACAAGCCGTTACGCTAATGTTACGAACCATGGGAAGTGGAGGAGCCCCCATCCCCATGCGTAATTCCGTACGCGACTAACGTTCCGGCTGCCAATGTGCTGTTTGCCGCACCTGAACCTCGTCGACTAAAATTGACGACATAATCCGCCATAATTCAGGATTACCGGTGGAAGAGCTTGGATAACACCGGTAGGCACGTTTCGAGACGACGATGCCTATGACCTTTGTGCTCAGGGTACCCTCTCGGAAGAATGCATCTCTCATGTTGCTGCTAGTTTCGTTCATCAACTTTTTCCAAACATGACGAAACTCGTAATAAATGTCGTCACTCTCGCGGTGGGTGGGTGGGTGGTGGGTCCGATGGTTTTTTGGAAAATGGCCCGAGTAAAAAATTTGTCAAGATCATCGCGATCAGCAACGATCGGTTCTTTCAGGTTCGTGGCCAGCACCGCGTAGAAGAAAAATTGTTGGCAACCGAAAAAAAAAAAATGTTATATGCACGGCAGGTTTTTTTTGGACGAAAAGAAGGGGGTGTGGGGTGGGGGTTAAAAGGGAGGAAAATGATGTGTGTCCCGGTGGACGTTTCCGTCCAGGTATCTCGGGGAATCACGCGTCCCCGGCAATGCCGCCAACGCTGAAAATATAAATCCGCTAAAATATCGAGAGATTAGCGTTTGGACACGTCGGCCGATAGCCTGTCGAGGCTCAGACCCCAAAGCCATGCTTTCTCTCTCTCTCTCTCTCTCTAACTCTCTCCAGCCCGATCACCCCACTATCAACCACCCTCGATACCACTCACTCCTCTAACACATATATATGCTAACGTATATGGTGCGTGCAACCCTTTCGAAAAGAGAGAACTGGGAAGAGGGTTTCGTTCTAGCACCATTTTTTCTCGTAACAATAATTTGTCGTTATCAAATAACGACGGTACTCTCTTTCTCTCTTTTCCTCTCGTATACGCGGTTACCGTGCATCGGTAGGCGGTGAAGTTCTGGCGGCTTTACCGGGGCGCCAATAAATGCTAGGGAAATAAAATTTTACTGCCGAATAATATCTCTGTAACAAAAACGGAAAGAACGAGAAAGAAAGATATCGGTGCTATTGAATTCCATAGACCGTTTCGTATATATATATATATATATTTATATGTACCTACTACCATTTTTCTTTTGTTTTTTCTTTTTTATTATATACTGGATTGAACCATCTAAACTTCAAAAAAAAAAACCACTTTCATATAACTCTTGTTAGATCCACAAAAATATATTCACTTATTCGAAACACACTCACTTTTAACGATACACAATGTTAAATTATTTACTATTATAGTTACGCGATAGAATTATTTATTTATAATTTTAAAAAAATATCATGTGGGCAGATCACACGTGTTATAAGTGAAACCTTCGAAAAACTAAGTTTTGAGAGAAAGAGACGACTGCAGAATATCAGGTGTAGGATAATTAAAGGGTTGTTTTTTTTTACAAAATTATTAATATTATATTGTTAACACTTTCAAAAATAAATTTACGTTTTATTAACATATAATACATAACATATTACACAGTAGGCAAGTTCTCAATTCAAAAATAATTATTATATACATTAATATAGAGATCTTGAAAGGTTTAAAAAAAAAAAAAAACAAAAGAAAACGATGAGAAACTATCTCGATAAAATAAGGTTGAGGATTAACACTGTAGAAGAGAAGAGAGAAAAATCCACGCAGTTGGTTCTTCTTTCCACGCTCGATAGCTCGGGCGCAGGATCAAGATCTTTTGCGTGAAAGAAGGAGAAAAGGTTTGGTTGAGAAGGATAGGGAATGGAACGTGATGGAAGACGAGTAGAGTAGAGGGTCGGTCGGGGTTTGGAAGGTGGGATTGTTGCCGTTGTAACTTCTCCCCCGCCTCCCCCGATCTAAGGGAGAAAGCTCTTTTACTCTCCCTCTCGTTATGTACGGCGGTGGGCCAAGTCTACCGCAGAGAATAATGTTAATGAAATACAGATAGCATCTCTATACAAGAACCCTTCGAGAATAAGAGAGAGAGAGAGAGAGAGAGAGAGAGAAAGAGAGGGAGAGTGAAATAGAGATAGATACCACGAAGAAGAGGACGAAGTATTGTCCGTTCAACTTTGTTGAGAGCTTTCTGTGCTTTGAACTTTGGCGCGATCCAGGACCACCATCTCACCCTCTATTTTTTCTTTTCTTTTACTTTTATTTCTTTTTTCTATTTGACCAAGGAAAAACAACGTTCGCCTAAACTCGCAATGTATCAATGTTCGATGATTTAATAATTTTTTTTGAATAAACTCCAGCGCAATTGACGAAAAAATGTCGGCTGCACGTGTAACTTGACGACAAAGTATAATCGCATGCCAAGTGTTACAAAGGTGACGACCGGTAAGTGTTAAATATTGATCGTTATAAAGACAATAAAAGAAATAGATCTTCAACCGCAGAGTAATATTATCCATACTTACTCTATCGAATAGAGTCCGAGAAAAAGAATGGGAAGAGGGGAGAAAAAAAAGAAGCATGCGATCGACGCCAAAGAAAAGAAAAGGAGAAAAAAACAGGGAAAAAGAGAAAGATCAAGCTCGTCTTCGCCGAGTGTTTTTAAAAGAGAAGAAGAGAGGGGAGGTTACAAAGATAGAGAGAAAGAGAGAGAGAGAGAGAGAGAGAGAGAAGCGAGCTGACTCACTGACTGATTTTTTCAAAAGCAGACTAATTAAGGAGCGCCTGACAAAACGTTAATTAAAGCACTCGAAAACCGAGTGCCATTAAAAGAGGAAGGAAGGAAGGAAGGAAGGAAGGAAGAAACAGAGGAGGGAGGGTGGTAGGGGAGGAATTACAAGCGCAGTTGCTGCGGTGGCGAGATGCCGTGGGGGTGGAAGAGGCTGTCTCTCTCTCCCGACTCTTCTATGAGCCATAGAAGGAAGGAAGGTGGGGAAGAGGTGAGGGTGGAGGGCTTAAAAGTTGGAGCGCGTTCGTGCCAGTGGGGTATGGCTTACTCTCTACCGGGCGAAAGCAGCCAGCAGGCAATTCCTAACGGCTGGAAAGATATGCAAATGCGCGAAAGGGAGAGCACTGCTAATGCCTGCCTGCCTGCTTGCCTTGCCTTGCCTTGCCTTGCCTTGCCTTGCCTTGCCTACCTGAGCCGTGCCGGCACGCAATAATCATTAAAAACTAAAACGTATACTCTCTCTCTCTCTCTCATTCTCATTTGACTTTCTTCCTTGGATATCGTCGGAAAGGAAGAGAGTCCTCCGGTATGAATCTAAATACTTTTGATTTTCGGCTTAGTGTTTAGATAAAGTTTGATTTTATCTTCTACGCGTTAAATATACAACTAAAATGATTTGGCAAAAACAAAAAATAAGTCTCTATACGTATCCTATTTTCATCGAGGAAATATTTATCCAACCGCGCACGCTCAATTACCACATACATACCTGCGCACGCAGGAAAGGGTAGAACCTAACGCATTGAGAAATAGAGAGAGAGAGAGAGAGAAAGATCATTAGCGAGAGACGAAACGGATTTTCAGGGTTCGCGGAACACGCGAACGCGCGACGCCCGGGCATTAAAACGGCAGGCAGGCAGGCAGGCAGGCAGGCAGGCAGGCAGGCAAGCAAGCAAGCAGGCAAGCAAGCAGGCCGTCGTCCGGACTTCCCGGGAGAACTTCATTTAAGAGTCCTTGTTTATAAACTGAAACAGGACGCGGCAGAATATAATTCCGCTTCTAATTACCCGGAGTGCTTTGCTTCTTTCACGGAAAGCGAGGAGCGCCGGGGCTGGCTAACCGCGCTGAGAAAATTTCGTCCATCGGGGTAACCGGCTGTGCCCGATCGAATCATCGGCCAGCATGGACGATTGTTACACGGTCAGGTTCATAAGTAAAAACCTAATAAATAGCCGGAAGAGAACGACGAACGACGGAGAGAGGAGGGGATAGGGGAGGGGAGGATGAAGAGTCGCGAGCGGGCAAACGAACCTGCGAACGAGCCTGCGAACGGGACCAAGACTTCTCTGATAATTAAGTCCCTCGATAAGAAAAGGACAGAGCTCTTTCTCTCTCTCTCTCTCTCTCTCTCTCTATTTCTTTCCTTCTTTTATTCTTTCTTTCTTTCTTTCTCTCTTTTCTTTCTACGTCGGTACATCCTTGCATCCTCGAGATGGCTAATTAATTTAATTACCGCCTCCACCAGATTTTACCCACCTCCTCACTTCTTCCCTCTCTCTCTCTCTCTCTCTCTTTTTATCCCTACTTTTTATCCCTACTTTGGTTCTTTTCTCCTCCTATCGCACCCTCGTCGAAGAAGACGAATCCGATTCGCGATCACGTTAATGGTGCTCGCGGATTTATTTATTTCCACTTCCTCCTCGTTAAAAGTCAACGAGTCAAAGAGAGAGATAGAGAGAAATTTGACTTGCGGCCAATGAATCGAGGTTTGAAAGCACATCGACGAGGAGGACTTTTCTTGGAGCTCTTTTTTAAACGTAATTATTTTTTCCCCTCCAGCCCCCTTTCTTTCTCTCTTTCCTTTTTAGATACGTGCACATATACGTATACATATACATATACACATACATGGATAAAAATCTTGTGTTCGTGCTGTTGGGGATAATTTTGGAAATAATTTAATCTCCTCCTATCGTGAATTTCTTTTAGACGTAACGTCGACATAACGCGTTATCGTTTAACTCCCAATAAACTTAGGAAGAACGAGCAAGAGCTTTTGGCCAGAGTTACGTTAAAAGAAGGATGGTGAACATGCGACATCGGGCCGAATACGAGCCGAATGCGAGCGAATGAACGAACGTGTACGAGCCGTTACGGGCGGCCAATGCCAGGACCGGGCCCCGTTAAATTTAACGTTTATCGCCGATAGCTACCATAAAATTTAATTAATCTAAAAGTGATTATGAGCAAAAGCATGGCTGTACCCGGGCAGAACGCTGATTCTATCAGCGCGACGATCGGACCATAAGCCTCTCTGGATGCCTGGCTATAACCCTTCAAGTCCATTTTACTTCACTCCGCGGACCTGACATAGCAACCAGACCAACCAACCAACCAACCAACCAACCAGACAACCAGCCAGTGGCAGTAACACTTTCATCGGTCCACTATCATCACCCTCGAGGCCTATATTATTATACTTCGGACACAGTCTAACTCTTTCATTCAAATTTATAAATTCTTTTCTTTTACTCTTCTTTTTTTTTTTTTGGTTCTACTTTAAAATCACTGACGGTTGGATGATGAATCAAAAAATTCAGACAAACATCCATTCAATTTTACACATAACTAACTGTGCCTTAAAAAAAAAATCGACATTTTCATACATATATATTCATAAACACTCTTGTTGATCCAACCAATAGATAGGAAGTTATTTTAGATAGTAGTTTTTATTAACTTTTATCTTAAATATCAGAAGCCGCATAATCTGCTTCTTTAAGCTAACCGATTATTATAGGTATATATCGAAATCGTGAAAGTTTGGTAAATCTTGAGGGACGAAAGGTATATTCGGTGCTTACTTCGCTTCCCTCATATTAATTCGGCAACTATCTTTATCTCTCTGAGCCATAGTAGGCTCATTGGGTAGCAGCAAAGTGGCGTGGCGCCGTGTTACGTCTCTATCGCTTAGTCCCAAGGGTGGCGTCAAGGCATTCCCTTTAACGACGACCAATCGAGTCGTAAGATAGGCGATCATCTTACCGATTACGCTTTCGCGACTCGATTTTCGGTTTAACTTGTATGATATCAATGTATCGTCATGCATACCAAATTTTCTTATCGATTTATAAACATCAATCTGTAATGATTGTTATTTTAAAATACGAGTTGATTGGTAGACATTAAAATGTGACCAACATAATACGACACAAAGTTGTTTTTCTTTTTATTTCTTTAATTGAGACATAAATTTAACGTTAGATTTAAAACAGGTATTATACATAGATAGAAAGAATAATAAAGATTAGAGTAATGAAGAGAAAGAGAGAGATAGAGAGTGAGAGAGTGTGTAAGGAAAGTTAAAGAAATCGGTGGCACGTATCGAACGTTAAAATTAACGGGGCAATAAGAAAGTATCGTAAGGGAGTAAAGAGAAAACTGCGCACGCAGGTAATTTTCCACGTATGTACCGGTCAACAACGTCAGTAGGGTTGGCAGGACTTTTAAGACGCGTTATGGGTCTTCTTACGAGCTAAGGTCGTAATCAAATACTTAAAACTCCGACGCAGCTGTGGAACGGCTAAAAAAGAAGAGAAGAGAAGAGAAGAAAAAAAAAAGATGTTAGAAAATAGTAAGGAGTAACTTACTCAACAGAACCGTGAAAAATCGCGCCCTTTTTTTCGAGGGTTCCCTATGGACGATCGTAAAAGTCTTTCTCTCTTTCTCTCTCTCTCTCTCTCTCTCTCTCATTCTTCTCTTCTTCCTCAAACCCCCCTTTTTTCCGCTCACTCACCATTCTATATACCGTGCTTTTTTTTCTTCTTCTTCTTCTTCTTCTTTTTCACTCTTAAATAGTCGACTGGAAAATCTTTTCGCAGTGTCTCGTTCTTTATATAACGAAATACTCAACCAACCGAAATACTTAACACAGACCTACTACCTGTATAAATTTTACCACGTTAAAAGTAGGAAGGAGAGAATAAATGATATCCCGATTTTCTTGCAAGGATTTCGTTTAGTCGCTATTAATCGAATCGCGAAAAGGACGTGAAAGAACACATTGCTACCAATCTCGAGAAGGAGGAGGAGGAGAAGGAGAAGGAGAAGAAGAAAAGAAGAAAAAAAGGGGGAGAAGAAGAAGAAGAAGAAGAAGAAGAAGGGTGAGGTGTGGATCTGTTAAGAAAAAGTTGGAGCGACCGTTAAGATCGTAATACGGCAGTAATGCCCGTACTTAGCGGAGTATAAATAAGCGTTAAATCCGTGCTTAGGAGCTTTAATCTGTATTTTTCTCGAGATGCTTGCTGGAATACATTATCAGTAAGTATAAGAGAGAAAGAAAGACTTTATCGCGGTTGGTGATAATGCTTAAACCGAAAGGTCTAATATACTTGAACACAAAGCTTTTCTTTCTAAAAAAAAAAAAAAAAAAAAAACAAAAGGGGTTTGTGGTATTATTGTGTCAACCGTTCATTCCTTACCATCCCTTTGTTCTAAAATACTCGGAAATGTGTTGGTAAAATCGGATATAACTTATCGATGATTACTATGACGTTTGTTAAACCACAAATTGGAAATCGTCGGAATTCGATCTGATCTTTTTGGCAAGGTCGACTTTTCCTCCTTTTGAACGGGTGCTCGTACAAATGAATGTTACGACTTTTATTAGCCATTGACTGCTCGTTTCGTGGTAGTTTGTTCTTATCCATTTAGGTTTCTAACCCTCATCCTAAACTCAGAGAAGAAGAAGAAGAAGAAAAAGTAATTGGGTGTTACAAGAGACGATTGGATTTACTAAGACATAGGACTATCAAGTATAGTTTTCGTGTGATAACTTTTCTCTTCACTTTATTTTAACTTTTTTTTTTTGTGCTTTTTTTTCACTTTAGTATTCTAGTCGCTAACGACTCGTCACCGAAGCAAAGGATTGTTAACTGCTTCTGGGTTTGAATTCTCCCAATGGATGTTACAACACTGCCGTTTCCATGTGGATAGTGAAAGCTTCCAGGAGGATGGGCGAGAGGGTGGAAAAGGCCAACGTCGAGGGAAAATTGCTAAGCAATTCGGAACAATGTCTTGTTAGAAGACGAGTTTACTTTGAGATAATCGTTGAGAATACTCAACCCCAATCGTTTAGATTTTCTCACGCGTGACTAAATTTTGTTTCTTTCCTACGTAATTACGCATTCCAAATATTTCTTAAATCTCTTCATTATTTTTCGTTATATGTTCCCCCATCCCCTCCCCTTCGTTTTTCAACAAACTATTTTTATACAATAATAACAATCAAGAAAATCGAATGACAATGCAAAGGAGTTTCTCTCGCATTTCCAGTCAATTCTTCGATTCCATTAATGCGTATCGTTTGCTACGTTAGCTTGTATTCCCCAAGGTAATATTCTCAGTTCAGTTTTCTCTTTCTCTTTCTCATCCCATTTCTACGAGTCCGTGTGACTTGAAACTTCTTCACAGGATGGGATGGGAATGGAACGGGGTTGATAGGGTGAATGTAGAAGAAAAGGTTTCAAGGAGGAGGAAGAAGAAGAGTATGAGAGCTTAAAGTGGTAGTAGGTATCCGCAGGAATAGTTACAAGCAAACTAAATGAACACCCTGCCGACTATTATATGAGAGTAGTTGCTGTTGCTACTTCGTGGAAGCAACTAACTCGACCCTAATGCCCTGCTTATGCCCGATTATTGTCCTCTCCTCGAGTTCAGAGCCAGGACCATTACGAATCCCCGATTCTAACAACAACCACAAAGTATCTTCGTTAACGTGCAAAATCTCTACCGGGTGTAGAGTTAAATCTAAAGAAAAATAATCATAAATAATCATAATTATAATGTTGCAATGATATATTGTTTCATTCATTTGTGAATTGAATGTAATATATTAGAAACGTTTGCGGACAATTTGACAAGCCCTAAAGTGCAGATAAAAAAAAAAACGAATCGTAAGTAATATCTCTTTCACAAGCTTGTTTTTCTTTACTTACGTTATAAGTCTCTGACAATGTAAAGAAAATCAAACGATGGTCATTTGTGGGTAAGCCTTTTCACTAGAATCGGAGATGTATTATTGGTCCTATCGTAGGGAATCCCTTTGTTGTACGCTATCAGCAATTTCTTTTGGATAGGACCAAAGAAATATCGTATCTTCTTTTTTTTCTTTGTTTTTTTTTGATCCGACAATTGTTCGCAATATAATTATTATTATCATCATCATCAATCCAATTATTTATTATATAATCATTGTCGAAGATTATTTTGTGATATTTGTATATTTAAAAAAAAAAAAAAAAAAGGAGATTGTGAACATTTGAAGCAAACCCGATAACACAAATCAGGTTTTAAATAATCAAAGAACCTCGATAGGAGAAAATCAGTCGTGTGAATTCAATTTAAACGACACGTTAAACGTTTATGACACACAACGGGTAATGTGGTCAGAGTTAACAATAAATCTGGAAAGGACTTTTATCGGAAAGTTGATAAAAGCCGAAAAGGGTATCATCGAAAGTTTGGGGGAGAGATTATAAAAGAGGGGAGAAGAGGGTAGAAGGAGAAAGAGAAATGTTGGTAAATGACCATTAATAGAACGCAAAGTCCGACGGTCATGCGCCAATCAGTTGTAGTGACAGTCGCCAGGAAGAAACAAGTATTTCCCATCAGTGTGCATTCGACATGCAAGAACCGATACCCATATCTACGAGACTAGGATAAACTTATCACTGATAATCTATCTTACGTGTTTTTCCTATTTCTATCTCTTCGATCTCTTAAAACATTATATTTGAAATAATTCATTCTTTATATAACAGACATTTTTCTTAAACCTTTTTTAAACTGTCTCAAGATTTTTATTTTCTTTTATTATTTATCTTTATCATTGGCTAAATAAAATAATCGATACAAATTTAACGACCTGTCGAGTAAATGTTTTATTATATATATATATTTATCATATTTAACATATAAGTATGTGACGTGTGTTGAAAAGAATGTTTAACAAAATCAATATCACTTCTTAAGGATATAAATAAGAAAAAAAAAGGGATTTGATTATGTTTAAAAATATAAAAATTAGATTATTTAAGAACAGGAAGAATAATAAAGTTTGTTAAATGAAGAAGAAGGTTAATTTCAAAAAAAAAAAAACGTATCTATTCTTGAAAATCTCGTATAAAATTTCAATAAATCGAATAAAGAGTTTTAAAAGAACAAAAAAAGGTGTTAGAATTTAGTAGAAATAATTTGATAACGTAACGACGTTGTCCATACATAAACTTGATGCTCCCTTTAGACCCTATTATTTTCTATCTTCGTATACGAGCGGAAGCCCTTTTCCGCATGTCTACGCACGCGCGAAATACCATCGGTGACATCGTAAAGAGAGCGAGAGGGATGGAAGGTAGATTTTTTCCGCGCCTCGATATGATTAATACCCTCGCGATACGAAGGGGGGTGGTGTTGATGGTGGTGGTGGTGGTGGTGGTGGTAAAGAGGAAAAGCTCCAAACGATAAAGAGCGGAAGGGGTGAAAACGAGAGTGTGTAAGAGAAGGATGGGGAGATAGGTCGAAACATGGGAAAGAGAAAGTCTGCTACTCAAAAACGGGAGATTACACAAATGTGTGTATGTATATGTGTAATAGTTTGAGGGTTTGCGTCATGCGAAAGAGAGAAGAGTAGAAGAAGAAGAAGAAAAGAGGAGATGAACACAGATGGAAAGAGGTGAAGGTTTTTTGGTGGGGAGAGGTGAGTAAGAAAGAGAACGTGTCGAGAAAGGGAACAGTTATGGCATTGGGGGTGTCAGTATTAGTAATGGTGGTGGTGGTGGTGGTCGCTCGTCGTACACCAAATCCCCGTCAACCGCATTCAATTACGATGTTATCGCGAATACAGATGACGGTTATTTCCTTCGGTACACCCTATACATAACGACGGCCGCGTACAACTCCTGCGTGGGCAAAGTTAAGGCCGTATAATGGCGTGCCGGCCGGCCGTGTGATTGTTTTAGGATGTGAACACCGACGATGTTTCGGGATAAAGCGGGATCCGATTTCGACGAACCCAGTCTATCCTATCCTATCCTATCCTATCCAATCCTATCCGTTCGTTTGTTTCAATTCTTGTGGATTGAAAGTTTTCAAAAAAAATGATTGAAATCGACAGTTTTTTTTTTCTTTTTTTCTTTATTATTTGTTTGTTCCATTTTATTTTCTATTTGTTTTTTTTTTTTTGATCGATTACTTGGCATTGGTTTGAACGACGTCACCCGTTACAGCGATGTAACAAAATGCACCTTCCTCGGTAGTCGGTTGTTCCATGATAAAGGAATCTGCTTCTTGATTAAATGGTGACGTCAGTGGATACTTTTTCGCTGCTCGCCTATAATTTGACATCATCCAAATATTTTTGGATACTTCTATTTTATTCACCTATCAATCGAGTGGTCATTTTTCCTACCTTGCTGCTTCTGGTAAAGAATCGAGATATTTCATTGGCGGATAATCTTGAAAAGGTCCGGCTATTCGCAAATCTCGCACATATCTTGACAAATGTTTACAAATGAATGATGATAATAAAGAATTGTAGAAAATAAAACGATAATAAATAGATAATAACTGAAACAAAAAACAATAAAAATTACCCGTAAAGGGCGTAAGCGTAATCGTTCCTAAGTCCCTTCATTTTGCTACATTTGTTGCAACTCAATCGGCAAAGTGTTTGAATCCAAGCAGTGACTATGGTTCTCGCATTGGGGGATGGTATAGATGCTGCATATGGTCTGATTTGATAAAGTAAGAACCAAAATTCCTAAATAATAGGAAAATTGTTATTTTTAAGTAGTAAATATCGATGAATAGTCAGACTTCAATGAGACAATTCTTTTACATTATCCATTTGTTCGTCCATCTCAAAGGAATCCTGTTCGCAAAACGAATTCTCGTCGTGGAAACTACACGGTATCTAAAATAATAATAATATTATTATTATTATTATTTAAATAATTGAAATAAATGAATATAATAATAAAATAACAAACTTCTTCGTAATCGTCGGGCAATGATGCAACGTATTCGCTCCAAGTTGTGTCCAATTCCCATTGGGCAGGTGGAGCTTTGATTACCGTCTCGTTAGATAAATCTTTGAGCGAACCGATTGGTGGATCATCGGCAAATACGCCACTCAACTCGTCGTTCAACATATTCATAGTTAACGATGACAAATATCTTAAGGAAATCCAATGATTCAAAACCAATTAATAACTCAATAATATAAATTATAGAAAGTTTAATGGGGTAATTTTATTACCTGTTACGTTTATCACGTAAAATTTCTACGTGATATTCGGCAGCAAAGAGTTTGTCAACCCAAGGAATGATTCTACTTTTATCTTCTACACGTGACATGGCTGGTGCCAAATTTCTAATAGCCGCACTAATTATAAACGATCATAAACATCAATTATCTCTCTCGTGACATTTGATAAGAAAAAAAAAAAAAAAAAATTAAATATCATCATTAATTTACCCGTAATATTGAAATTCCGTAACAAGTGTATCGAATTTTGATTGAACCTTTGAATGAATTTTCCTCGAATCATTCGAATTATTTTCATTCTTTGTAATAATCGTTGACGACATGTTATTCCCATGAAATAAACGAAAGAATTTGTTTAAAGGTTAAAAGAGAGAAAAAAAGAAAGAAAAAAAAAGAAAGAGAGTACAATTACGAGTGACGATTCGATATACAAAAATTCGATATATTTTGAAAAAAAAAAAACATTGATTAACTTCAGATAAAAGATACGATATATTTCGCAATAGTAGTGGGTAGTATAGTAACTAAAAATTCAGTGCAAACTCGTAGAGACGGTATTTTGCCAGAGAAAAAGAAAAGGGAAGGGAAGTAGGGGGGGGGGCGGAGAGGGGAAAGATAGTTCGTTCTTCTCGATACTTTCGCACGATAAAACATGAAATATGAAGGTTTGCCAAGGTTCCGTTTGGTCCAAGCACATGAGAGGATGTGCAGATCATAACGCAACCCAGCCGGTGGTATGAACACCCCCCACACGTCTACCGCCTGAGTTACTTCGCTTGGCTATTTCAAAGGAATTCTTTCTTTCTTTCTTTGTAAGCTCTATACATCTCTATCAAAGACTCCACTCCAGAGAGAGAGAGAGAGAGAGAGAGAGAGAGAGAGAGAATTCTGTGTTACTTTATTCCATGTTTTTTTTTTTTTATTATTATTATAGTTTCGCCTCGTAAAATTTAGTTCTCCAAGGAAAAGGAAACTGTTGATCGTTTTTCAACCGAGAGACAATAATTTTGAAAAGATAAGCTACCCCCTCTATTTCCTTCCTATTTGTAAGAATCTTTTTATCGTCGATCAAATATATTAGCTTTTAATTGAGAATCATTTTCATTCATCGAAAGATCAGAAAGAAAAACGAAAAAAAAGAAATAGTTTAAAATAACGAAATGATTATTATTATACAGGCAACGCGAAGTAGGAAATTAACTCTTTGAGGTACGATGAGATTAAAAGTGTCCCTTCCCCCTCCCCCACTATTTTGAGCAGAGAAAGATTAATTGGAAGTTTTATGGAGTAAAAGGAAAAAAAGAAAAAGAAAGAAAATAAGATAGGCTAAAGTGAACAGCAGAAGTAGCAGCAGAAGCAGCAACAGCAACAGGAGGGGAGGAATAGAAAAGCCGGGGGCGAGCTTTTTGCCGAACACATAATGCATAGCAAAGCATGACACCCTTATCTCGGGATCTTTAATTCCGTGAGCTGCCGCGAGGGGGTTGGACCAACGTCATTTGTCGGTTGCATCGCGTTGGGCCACAGGCGGTCAGGAGTATAGTTGGATAACGTGCCATGGTATCCTCGTATAGAGGGGCTGGAAATTGCCTTGGCTGATTTCATTTCGGGACCAGATTATTTTAAGGGAGACCCTCTCATACTCTCTCTCTCTCTCTCTCTCTCTCTCTCTCTTTCTCTTTCTCTTTCTCTTTCGCTCTCTACCGCGTTCTGCGTGATTAATGCGATACGCTACGAGTTAGGGAGAAACGTCTTCTCAAGGTCGAGCAAGGAAAATCCGATTAATTTGCAAGCTTACTTAAACAATGAAAAAGAGAGAGAGAGAGAGAGAGAATTTATGTTTCAAATTTTTAAATATTCTTATTCATTTTAATACGAAATTTCCAATTACTCCGATTACTTTTAATTCAAAATCGGATACTTAGTACTTAATGATTTAATATATTTTCAGAAAATGAATTTATTTTAATATTAATTAAAAAGTATTAGTTTATACTTACGATATATGTTATTAGTAACCCTTGTGCACTGATAAATGTATCGTTGAAAGAGTGTGTTTGACAATTTTAAAGTAGCTTTCTTGTAAGACGAAAAACACCTTACTTAGGATCCAAACATTTTTCTTGTACGTTAATCAAACGAGTATCGTTTGATTTCAAACTAATTATATTTAATGTTTTTTTTATATTGCTAATAGTGAAAGAATTATAATACTATTATCTTCATCTAGAAGTTAATAACTGTTGATCATAGAAATGAATGATTATAGAAAAATATCATAATAATACCCACCTTTTTTTCTCGTAGCAAATCATTATTATCACCAAATACGAAATAGGGGATATATTAAAAGCCATTAAACTTTTCATAACCAATATACACGCACTCATCAATCCACTCACGCACTAACCCATCGTACGTACAAATATATATATATATCTATGTAAATGCCTGAAGAATCTATCGTTCGCGTAAAATCTCATCAAAATTCCGCCTCCCTGGTTAAGGCTTAATTTCCGGCCTTGGAATCGAGCGAACGAACGAACGAACGAACGAATGAACGAATGAGCGAATGAACGAATGAACGAATGAACGAATGAACGAACGTATGTACGAAAGAGGGAACAAGAACAGAAGGTGGGATCGCTACGATATCGTATAGAAACCGGTCGATAGAGAGATACCGAATTAATACTGAGACTCACCATACGAGATACGAATGAACACGTATATATATAACATATAAGAGGACCAGGACCATATATATATATATATATATTTTATATACATACATACACACGTTAACTCAATGGTAGTATCGTCTAACGACTACGAAATTTTATAAGTCATATTATTCTACACGAAACTCACACTCACACTTACACACACACCCACATAAAATGTTAGTTGGCAAAACTGTTGCCCACAACTTCCAAATAAAAAATAAAAAAAAATGGAAAGACAGAGAGAGAGAGAGAGAGAGAAAGTAGCAAGCACGTATTTAGTTTGAAGAAAGTTTCAACTGTGTCGCCATTATAAAGTCTTCACCGAGCATAATAACGTTTGACTTGGTGGGTCTGGAAAGCATTAGGGAAATCGTATTTGCTTTCTCTCTCTCTCTCTCTCTCTTTTTCTGTTTCTCTTTCTCAATCTTCTCCCCCTTTTCTTTCTTACTAGGTTCTCTCGTTCCAAGAGTCGTAACTCAGCGACGACCAATACCGGCCCGTAGAGGAAGGTAAACCCCGTACTCTACAAATGCACGCGTACGGTCTTTTACCGTTCGTTTCGCGATTTCGATAGTATCGTTCGATTGCGAGGAGGGGCTGTGGCCTCTCGCGTTCTTCCAAAGACCATAAATAGAGCCCAAATGGAATAGTAGGGAAAGGGAATAGCTACTTTATATATATATACCTATACACAAACACATATGTGTGTTTGTGTATAAGATAGGGGGGCTGGGCGGAACGAAATTCGTTTTGGTGGTTATATAGTTCTTTCTCTTTCTCTTTCTCTTTCTCTTTCTCTATTGTTGGTTGTGTAGCTCTAATGTTCTGGAAGTGAAATAAAAATGCTCCTCCAATGTATCAGATTGTATTTATAAGAATGTTATATTTTCTCGGTAGTAATGGGAGAGCAGCCCCTACAGAGCCGATCGTAAATATATCGGTAATGCGCTAGTAAACGATATTATATACAGATGAATAACAAAACGAGCCTTTTTTTTTTTTTTTGAGCGCGCTTGCTGGTGAGAGATTTTTTTTCTTATTTTTTTTTTTTTTTTTGCCGAGTGTTGTACGAACATAGAATATGGGATCAAAAGGAATCGCGGGTATCATCGGGTATGATCTCATCGGAAAGGATTGTTCAAGAAAACAAAAAAAAAAACTTTCATAGGGAATTTGCTAAGGTTTCTGATTTTTTGTTGTTTTTTTTTTCTTTTTTTTTTAAATTAACAAATTTTTTTTGTAGAAAGTAAGACTGCATAAAGTTATTTTCTTTCTTTCTTTCTTTCTTTCTTATTGTTGTTGTTGTTATTGTTGTTATTTTATTTGTTCGTTTCTAAATCTACTGGTACGACGACGATGACGACGACGACGACGACGACGACGGGGTAAAAAGAAGTGCTTGTGTTATTTGTTCATTTATTTCTCGGTGTGCCATATTTTTTACTTACTCGGAGAAAAAAAAGAAACAACAATTCTTTTTCGTCATATTTCTTTTTTTTTTTTTTTGTACTTCATCGATACGCGCTGTGGGACTTATAGTTTATTTCTTTCATTTCTTTTGCTTCTCCATCTTTTTTTTTTTCTTTTTTTTCTCTTTTTCTTATACGTCAATTTTACATTCCAGCAATGGCGATCGACGATTTGCGATTTGCTCGATCATTCAACGAAACATTATTTCGATTTAATTATTTTAGAAGAAGAAGAAAAAACAAAAAAAACAACAACAGAGAAATAATTATTGTATAGGATATTCGTGAAAACAAAATTGGAGCCGTTGAACCAACCGACATGTTGGGGGCCCTTCGATCAACTTTCTCACTAGGGATCCTGTAGGAAGGATGCACCATTCATATTCAGTTCATGGTGCCATTGGCTGAAAATTTTGGAGGATCGCTTGAATTTATAATAATTTGTTCGTGTAACCTACCTATTCTATTTTAATATAAATTTTTAATTATTATTAAATATAGTTCATTTTTTCTTTCTGTATTTGATGCAATTCATTATTTCATAATTATTTCAATGTTTGAATCATTCGCGCACAAAATCGAGTTCCGGTCCCCGAACAATGTACATGGCGCATCCCTCCTATAGGATCCCTACTTTCTCACGAATACTCGTTTTGTTTTTTGGTTTTTTTTTTTTTATTTGGCGCGTCGGTCCTCCTCGATCGTCATAACCTAAAATTCCCATAAATCCTTTGGTGTGTGTCTGTGTGTGAATGCAAGTTGTTAACATCTGATCTGTCTTCTTTGTCTTTGGTTTATTTGTTTGAAAATTGTAAAGCTTCGACGACGACGACGACGACCCCCCTCCCCCCTCCCTATCCTTCCCATCCCCAACCCTCACCAGCCAACACTATCACCCCAAAAGTTCAGGGGGTCGCAAGATAAACAAAACACTGAAAAATGTCGATAATCTTTAAAGACTCGGGGATTTTGTTTATACAATGAAACTTTTCTTACTTTTTACATCTGTTTCTTCATAATTTTTTTTTTTTTTTTTTCGTTAAAATCTTACATCGTTAATCTTTGGTATCGGCTGTATGGAACTCGAGTTCAAAGTCCCCTTTTATTTATTTATTTTTTTTTTCTTAAAAAGGCATTAATAGTAACGAATACTTTTGCTGCGTTTTTCGTTGGAAAGGGGAAAAAAAAACAGCTAACGTCTAAAAAGCTTTTTATCAACGATAAAATCACGTTAACTGTTATATTTGTCGGTTGTGTTATACNTTATTTATTTATTTTTTTTTTCTTAAAAAGGCATTAATAGTAACGAATACTTTTGCTGCGTTTTTCGTTGGAAAGGGGAAAAAAAAAAAAAAAAAGAAAAGATACAAAAATAAAAAAAAAAATAAAACTCGAGAACGTGAGAAAATTCTCGTAACGAAAATGGCATGATTCTTAAATTTATTCAACATTAATATGACGAAGAAGAAAAAGGAAAATAAGAAGAAGAAGAAGAAGAAGAAGAAGAAGAAGGAAAAGGGCATGAAAAAAAAAAAACCAAAAAAAATTTATTTGACCATTTTCCTATACTCGGCCATCTTCTTCTTCTTCTTTCTTTCTTTCCTTTCCTTTTGTTTTTATCTTCTTCTTCTTCTTCTTCTTCTTCTTCTACGTCATAACTCGATGTCATCGTCCTCTATCTCGTTACGAAGAAATTACCTAATTAGAAGGATGAAAAAAAAAGAAAAAAAAAAAAGAGAAAAAAAAAAAAAGAATAAGAACGAGAGCGGATTATGTTAACCGGTTTTTAACGAAGATGATAATAATAATCATAGAAAGATCTTAATCGTTAGACGTATACTCGTATAACCTCAGGCGTTCTTCACTCATGAAGTCGATATATATATATATATATTAATAAGGATATTTACAACTGTCGACTTCGCCATTTTCTTTCACACTCTCTCTCTCTCTCTCTCTCTCTCTTTCTTTTCGCACTATTTAACACTCATCCTTTTTTTCAACTTACTCTTCATTTTTTTGTTTGTTTGTATGTGTTTTTTCTTTTCCTCTTTTTGTTTTTCTTTTCTCTCTCGTCAATCTTTACTTATCGTTAGAAACATATTTTACACGAACTGTCCCGTTTATTATGGTGTAACCACGTGCAAGGGGGGGGTGAAACACCGGATCAAAATTTACAATGGATTTACCAATAAATCATCACCTGTATTGTTTTTCTTTTTTTGTTTGTTTCGTTTGTTCTTTGTCCTATCTGTTTCTTCAACCCTTTCTTCCGTTTTTTTTTTCATTTTTTTTTTTTTTTAATCTTTTTAATCATTTTTTCGTTAATTCGAGAATAGAAGAACAAGAAATCAATTCTTCCTATACGAGACGACTCGAATTATTTGTAATTACATTTTCGCCCGTTTTCAGTTCGCGAAGAACGTCCAAGTTCTTTTTATTTTATTTTTACTTTGTTGTTTGTTTTGTTTTGTTTTGTTTTGTTTTTTTCTTTTCAACTCCGAAGCTTTAAATCGCGCAACACACTCGACGACACGATTTCACGGCTGATTAATAACCGCTGAGACATCTTAACTTCTTCAGTGGTGGTAAAGCCTCGTCTCAGCTCGTCGGTGCTTGCATCGTCATCGGCAGTGGTTTCACCGAACCCAAACCAGGCCCAGATAGTCCGTTGTTGTTCATATCACCTGGTGCACGAGGACCACCCACGCCTATGGCTGTACCATTTATTGTTGCTCCTCCACCACCTGACATCTGACCCTAAAGTCAAAAAATCAATCCTTCCTTCAACATCTATCTATCTATCTATCATTGTGTTACATTGAGTTTAATTCTTTTAATAGGGGTGAGGGAGGGGGAGGGGGCAAGTTAGGTTATCTTTTACAGGGGGGGGGGAAATAATTATTATTATCTCGATAAATATTCATTAAGATGACTTTTTAAAAATGACAAACAGATTTTCGATAATAAAACTTACGTTCGTCGCGTGATTATGAGGTCCCACCATTTGCCCGATACCTTGATGACCCTGAAGAGGATTGTGACCAGAATGAACGTTCTGTCCAGGTGGGGTCGCCGATGGTGGAAGTTGCCTTTTAATATATGCGAGTGATGCTGGTGACTGAGGTGCCATATTGGCGAACCTCGCTTCGTAATCGTACTCGCAAAGAATTTTATTCTCGCACAAATAAAACCGATCACCTACGCAAAATCTGCAATCAAACAAACAAAACAACCCTTGTTCCTAACTCTCGTTTTAACAAAATTCATTCATAAGATTTATCTATAACTAAATCGTTCTCGATCCTATAACAACAATCATATATCGATTAATTCTCGACGATTATTACAAATTTATCAAAATGTAATCCTAAGAAAAAAAAAAAAAAGAAGTGATCCCAAAAAAAAAAAAAGGAAAAGGAAATCACAAGGACTAAATGTGCTAACAAGGAAACACCTGTTGATGCCTGTTGAGCTTTAGTTAAGATAATAATACGGTGTTAAGCGAAGGAAGTTTTGGAAATGTAAAGAAGGAAATAAAAAAAGATTGACAAAGAAAGATAGAGAGAGAGAGAGAGAGAGAGAGAGAGNAATGTGCTAACAAGGAAACACCTGTTGATGCCTGTTGAGCTTTAGTTAAGATAATAATACGGTGTTAAGCGAAGGAAGTTTTGGAAATGTAAAGAGAGAGAGAGAGAGAGAGAGAGAGAGAGAGAGAGAGAGAGAGAGAGAGAGAGAGAGAGAGAGTTTATCAAAAGATGGACGGATGAATTAGAATTTATGGAAAGTACCGAACGCAATTTTCGAGAAAATGTAATTGACCGGTCAGAAAGAGAAAAAGAAGAGAAATAATAGATACATATATAGGAATGCCGGTAATATTTTTATCCTCTTCTATTTCCCCATTTCTTCTTTTTTTTTTTTTGTTTTTTTTTTTTTAATCCAAAAATGGTCGAACGTCAAAACGCGAAGGGTTTGATGGACGCTTGGAAATTTGTACCGATTGACAGTAGCAGAATTATCTCACGATGCATCTGTCTCTCGCGTATTTCCATCTTCGTTCATTTTTTTTTTTTGAGAGAGAGAGAGAGATAGGAAAAAAGAATAGAAAGAAAAAGAGAGAGAAAGAGAGAAAGAGAGAGAGAGAGAGCAGAGATCGATAGTAATGGAAAGGGATAGAGGAAGAGAAGAATTGAAGAAGGGGTAGGGTAAAAAGGACGACGTTGGTCGATAACGAGCGCACATCGCGACGTGCCGGACAAATAATTATTATCGGGCTTCTCTCTGTCCGCGAACGGTGTCGTATCCGCTTTGATCCCGGCAGGAAATACGAGAGCGAAATACAAGAGCAAGCCCGAAGTCTGGCTCGTGGTAGATACTCTCTCTCTCTCTCTCTCTCTCTCGTAATCGCACGGCAAATAGAATTAGCGCGCATCCTGCACGCGTACGGCCCTCCCTCCCTCTCCCCCCGCCCCTCCACCGTACACTCTGTTCTACCTGCTAGTAACGTAGCTTATACCAACCAGCCAGCTTTCTCCCTCGTTTTCAAGCTCCCCCTGCCCACCCAACATCCAACACCACCCTGCCTGCCTGCCTGCCTGCCCTCCCCGCTTCCCAACTCGCACATTATACGGCTGACACGTCTGTGCTAAATGACGCCGCGGGTGCCTAGTGTATAGTAGTCGACACTGTTGCAATTCGAACTTTCTTTTTTCCTTTTTTTCTTTTTTTTTTTTCAAAAAAAAAAAAAAAAAAAAAACAGCTAACGTCTAAAAAGCTTTTTATCAACGATAAAATCACGTTAACTGTTATATTTGTCGGTTGTGTTATACCTTTATACAATAAAATATCATTTGAACAAATTTACTGTTATTAATATTACTTTTAGTTGTTACGTTGTTGGTTACCACGTTGGTGAGTGACGTTTGTTCGGTTAATCGGGAATTATTTGTATTGTTTTAATATTTAACGTTTAGAATGATGAGCACTCAGGTAAAAAAAAAAAAAAAAAAACATGTGAAACTTGCATGACAGTGAACTTTTCTAAATTCATTTCTAATTAGAATAAGCAAAAGTATTACAATGAAGAAAGATTTGAAAGAATTTTTATCACAATACTACAATTGCCATTTAAATCCTAATTGTCACTAGGATAATAATAATAATAATGACTAATATCTATTTATCTAAGCTTTATTAAAAGTACAAACATTAAAACAATATAAAAGGATAGGATTTGGAGTTGCAGAGTCGACTATCAATTAGGACACGGAGAAAACACTTGGTTGTTTTGAAAAGCTTTTTGGGTTCATTCTCTCTCTCTCTCTCTCTCTCTCTCTCTCTCTCTCGTCTGGACTAGAGATAGAGAGATTATCATAACTGCCCAGTCATTGGTATTATCGCCCAGCAGTACCAGCACACTCATTGCGTTGGATTTTCCATTATTATGCTCACTCGCGAATAATGGCACGCGGCGCGAAAGCCGATCCTTTAATTCTCGCGGAAACATTTGCCATCCCACCACGTTCACGATGATACCAAATGCGACTCAACCTATTACTCTCTCTTTCTCTCTCTCTCTTTCTCTCTCTCTCTCTCTCTCTCTCTCTTTATCTATCCCCTTTTCTCTTCCGACTAACGCGATTTTCATTCGAACGAGCGAACTAATTAGCTAACCGTTTTACCTTTAAACCATTTTTCTAATTCGCTAGCAGTCGGTTTATAATCGAATTAACGTTACCAAGGGATTCCCCGATCAAATAAAAAGGGGCTTCCCATTGTCTTGTTAGAAAATAAATCTTATTAACAGAAATATTCGATAAATGAGGTTCGGGGGAAGGATGAAAATTAAACCCTTTGTTGTTTGAGACGCGAACTTTCCGTTGATTACGACACATGCATACACACACAATATAGGAACTTAAATCGTAGGGCAAGAGATCTAGAGATGTCGATGATGTTAAGAAGAGCACACGATCTTGAAATGGGAAAAAAGGTAAACCCTTTTCACATCTACAAAACTACAAATGTATGAGAAGCTTCCTAGGAGATAGCACGTGTACGGGAACGGCAAGTGCAAGATGTTTGAAATATTAATCGTTCGCTAGCATGAGCGAGAGATGTTAAAATCACAAGAGAAAAAAAGGAGAGAGAGAGAGAGAGAGGAGAGAGAGAGATAAGGGTAGGATGGGTGGTTTGTTTGTAGAATGGAGGAAAGAGGAACGTCGTCTCGTCCTCGAGTTTGCATGGAAAATTTCAATCTGGGTATACTCGGATAACTTGGTTGAATCTTTAATGAGGGTCACCGGGCTTTGCAAAACACACCGGCATACACCTAGGATACTATTGCACGAAACGGAAAATAGAGACGCGTTTCTATCTAGATAGAAAAAAAAAAGAAAGAAAGAAAGAAGAGATAGTGTGTGTAGTGCAGTTTGAATAAATAAATGTGATAGTCGGTGCCAATGTGTGACCCCATTAGGACCGCTTTACTGCCGACCCCAGTGGTGCCAGCATGCCCATAGCCCCTTCCAAGAGTAATACCTATAGTGCTTGGACGAATGCGAAATACTGAAAATGTTTCTGCTGAATCCTACGAAAGAATTCTCTACGATTTTCTCGCTAAACTTAGCACTTTGAAAATATAGTAAATAAAATCTATATCCGTTTCGTGGTAACAAATAAAAATGTAAAGGATTTCTTTGAAATAAAATAATCAAAATAAGAAAACAAAAAGAACAAAACAAAAAGAACAAAAAAAAAACAAGGGAGAATATTAAATCGATATCAATTTTGTCATACTCATCGATCATCCGTAGCTAGCAGGTGCGATGGAATACAAGAATGCGAATGGTTGAGTTCTGTTAAACGACTGTCTGTGTACGTATGTGCGGGTGTGTGTCTGTGAGAAAGAGAGACAACGACGATGAGAGAGGGAGATGTAGCTAATTGGATCGGTAAATCATCCCTCTGTCTAGGAGGGTGGAAACATAGTCCATGCCACCGGCAACCCTTTATTCCGTGTTATTACAGTCTAAAGTTACCCCGCACCGTAATTGTTGCTGTTTAATTGCAAGCTCTAAGTCGTCGTGTTACGCGACACACTGCCGACGTTGTTGCCACTGGTGTTGGTGCTGGGTGCTACTACTGCCGCCTCTTTCATGCGCATATAATTGCCTTCTTCGAGTTTGCCTTGCTAAAGCAGAGAAAAGCTATCCTCTCTCTCTCTCTATCTCTTTCTTTTTTACCTTTGCGCTACAAAAATAATTGGATGTCTTTCGCGAGAACGAAAATGTTTATTGCCTTCGTTCGAAGAGTCCTCTAACTTCTCAAGAAGATATGACGAAAATATATCAACAGTATTTTGTGTGTGTGTGTTTTTTTTTCTTTTTCTTTTTTTAGGTAAGAATATATATATATACATAAACCTAAATGCTTGGATGAGAGTTGAATCTAATGAGAGAAGACTAAAAATAGAAATTAATGGGATATGATCCTAAGAGAATTGGAAGAATACAAAAAGATCAGAATTCATTTCATTTATAGGACTAAAATTATAGGGGAGGAAAAGAAACGAACTAGGGTGAGAAATAAATTTTGGTTTGTCAGACAATTCAATTGAATATATATATATATATATTCAAGTTTAGTAACATTTGAGCAAAAGTTAAAAGAAGAAAAATAAGGTTGATCTAAGTGATTAGATTAAGAGTTGTTTCAGACTTGTGACACCGAATTGTCGAGAACAGTTAAGTTATCGTCGTCTTGTCGTATCATCAAGAAAGAATAGGCCTAGAAACTCACAGAGAAAGAAAAGCACTGTACCGACTAGGGTATTGTTAAAGATAGACAATGGCCAACGATAAAAACGTAAAATTGATGCTCTTTTGTTCACATTGTTTGAGATGCTGTAGAACGTTTGTCGCACGCCTGGCCGAGCCATTACTATTGGCTTGAAAACTACAACCCCTTCCCTTTTTCTCTCCACGTTTCACCACTAAAAGTACCCCCGACAGAACGCTCCGCTCATTTCCCCTCTGACCAACGACTGCAACCCTTCCTCTCTCCCACCCTTAACTCTTCCTCAATTCCAACGAGCCATCAATAAAGCCAGTTCTCTCTCTCTCTCACATTGTTACCCCTTATATATCCCTGTACATTTTACATTCTTCTTTATCTGTGATTATTTTCTTACACCACAAAAAAAAAGGTTCTAGAAAGGATCTATCATAGAACAAACGTCAACTTCAAGGATACACGTATGTCTGAGTTTAGTTAACACGTTCGCGAATGTAAAGTAAAAAAAGTATTAATACCTCTAATCAAAATTCTTTTTGCAAAGAAAAAAGAAATAATAATAATAATAATAAGAAGAAAATGGGAATATCTTTTTGCCATTGTTATTGCTTTTTGGGAAAGTGGATATGAAAGAGTTAAGAGATAGAAAGAAAGAGAGAGAGAGGAAAAAAAAAGCAAGAGACGACCAAATAAAATGAGAAGTGAAATACGAATAGTGGAAGGTAGTAGGATATAGATGAGGATGAAAGGGAGAAAAGAGAAGAGGACGAGGAAGAAGAGGAGGAGGAGGAGGGTCAGAGCAAAGGGTGATTTCCCAGCTGGCCTGTAAAGGAATCCCTCGAGTTGACTCTGTCTCGTTCCAACTCATTCCTAGTCTTCTCTGGGCTGACTCCTCTAGGAGTCAGGACCTTATATACTTCAGCTATTGTAATTATCTTTGAAACTTGCATCGCGCATTCGTAATTTCAAATTTTACATAAGACAGTGATATATAAGTTGATATAAAATATTATTATTATTATTATTATTACTTACCGATGCGTACACTGTTGACAAGCGAAACAATCAAGATGATAGACGTTTGTCCTGGCTCGCATGACCATTTCGAAGGCCGGTATAGACTTGTTGCAGGCCGCACAATATCCGGTGTTTCCGAAGAGCCTAAGGTAGTCCCTCTTGCAGAGGATAAGGTTGGCCTTTGTATAAAGCGTGGAACCGACCTCGCCTAACCTACAGTCGCAGCATCCGCACTTGAGACAATCCTCGTGCCAGTAAAGGTCCAGAGCTTTCAGAAGATACCTGTAAAACCGACCGTAGTTTCTCTTATTACCGACAGTGTTCACTTTTAAGACATTCCTAACACGTCAAACTAATAGCCTTTCTTAATATACTTCCAATCAATTCTATAGAAAATATTTATTTATAAATTTCTCGAAAACATTTTATTTCAACGTCTAAAGACTATTTTAATCCTTTTCATTCTTTAATAAAATGTTGTATTGCAACAATGCGAAACGTGTACAAAATAATTCTATCCAGAGTCTTAGGTTCGTCATTAAAGTTGGCGTAAGAAATGTGACGTTGAATCATGGTCGATATAAGAATAAGGTAAGGATTCAAAATTGATGACTATTATTTGAAACCGGTCAACGGTACTTTACTTGACAAACCRATTGATTGATTTATCTATCGTAAAAAATTCAAAAGACGTACGATTCGGAATTAATTAAAGCTATTCGTTAATTCTATGCAATTAAATCGTGAAATAAAGAGAGTGAGAAAAAGAGAGAGAGAGAGAAAGAGAGAGAAAGGAAAAAAGAAAGGAAGGGGAAAAAAAACGAATCGTTAGCAGTCGATATGTGTTGATTTTTAAAAGGGTCGGGATACTAATGAAGCGAAATACGCGTTTCTGTTAAAACGAATAAAACGAACTGACGCGAGATAGAAACAACTGAGATGATCGTTTATTGATCTCTCTGTTTGGCATAGCAAAAAAAATAAGTTTGAAAAAAATATACAAGCGAATAGAAATTCATATTAATTTGTAATCGTTTGTGTGTGTGTGTGTGTAGGATGGATATGCGTGCGAACAATTTCACTCGTTTATTGCTACTCGTTATCCACGTGTGCACAAAAATTATTCCGATATATACACGTAGGATATTATTCATTTTTTCATCTTCTCCTTCGTTTTCCAACCGACTTGTATTTTTATTATTTTATTTTTTTTTTTTTTTAATTATTATTTTTATCTTTTTTTCTTTTATTAATTTGCTCATCGGGAGCGAGAAATGCTATACATAAAATTCCCAGCACGTATATCCGACAGTTTAGAACAATTCGAAAATGTTCCCGTCGGTCAGTTAAATCGAAACAAACGCGGCGGTGGCTCTGATTGGAGGCTTTCAGAGCGGATACTGGATAACCGATCGAAATAAAAAAGTCGAGCGCTAGGAGCGATGTGATATGTGTGTGCCTCGAATGCTTCTCGTTAAAAACGCTAATAGCCACGATCGAAAGTGGAGAGCACGAAATAATGGATACGGCTGCTGTTGCTGCTACTGTTGCTGCTAGTGCTGGTGTGCTGGTGCTGCTGCTGCTGCTGCAACTGATGGAGAGGAGAAGGAGGAGGAGTAGGAGGAGAAGGAGGGAACGATCGAAAAATCGTGTTTTCAAGTCGAAACTCCATTTGCCTGACCCACCTTTCCGTGATGGTTTTCCTACAACCGGCACATTCCTGCTGCGTCGAACCGTTTTTATTCGTTTCCGACTTACTCACGTCCATAGTCATCCTGATCCCAGCTATAACGCCTCCTGCAACATTAACGAGAGGACGATCCGTAAAACATCAAACTTTTCATCTTTCCAACGAAAACTAACGAAAATCTACATTAATTTGATAAGTTTACAATAAAAAGTGAAACAGATAATAATAATAATAATAATAATAATAATAATAATAATAATAAATAGATAGATTAGATATAACATCGACTACCCTCAAAAGTTTTGTTAGAGTCTTTCACGTGAAAAAAAGTCAAACGACGACGACGACGGCGACGGCAGTCTCTAACATAAGTGCAACGCGTCTGAACGAACACATTTCTGTTGAAAACGTAAACGCACGTCGTCTCTCTATACCGAAGCAATTCGAACGATGAGGGGGTGGTTTGGCGGGTGGTGGACTGTTGAGAGGTGCGCGCGCGGCAAACCTCGGCTTGAGTTGGGTTGGGTTGGGTTGGGTTGAGTTGAGTTGAGTTGAGTTGAGTTGGATACGGGGTTCTTGCGCGCGCGACACCAGAGGAAGGATTCCCGAGAGTGGAATGGGGAAAGGGTACACGGCGAGGCGCGGGGCTTAATTAATTAGCCGGATACTTTGAGTAACAATCCATTATTACATACAAACATCCTCGGCCCCGGGGCCAAGCTGCAGCTTTATGCTGCTAATTGGCCTTCTCAAAGCTGGGAGACCCGGGCACGAGTTATAAACGCTACTCTTCTCTCTCCCTCTCTCTCTCTTTCTCTCTTATTCTCTGTCTTCCTCGTTCAGGTTACCGTCGTATATACGTATGTATACCACCTTCGTTCTATCTATCCTTCTCTCTTTCTCTCTTACACGTACCAACCAAAGTATACACAATTGTAGAGAGATCTATGGAAAGAGAGAGAGAGAGAGAGAGAGGTAGCATGCGCACGCCGACACATGCGCGTCAAACGATGAAGAAAGAAAGAGAGGATAGAGAGTGAGAGAGGGAGAGAGAGAGAGAGGGAACGGATAGCGCTAATAACGCGCTCGTGGCGCAAAAAAAAGGAAGAAGTATAATTGCCAGCCCTCGTGGCAGGTATTTTTCAAATAGGACCCCGTCCGTTAATTGGAGGGCAAATTAAAGAGGAGCCGCGGAGGAAAAAAACATCGTTCCTCCGCCTTACACCCCCGCGTGCCTCTTCCTTTCCTCTCATACTCTCATACTCCCTCTCTCTTCTCTCATAGTCCGACTCGACGAGAGGATATTCGCTAGGTGGGCGCCTTGCCGCGATTCGTCAAAACGAAACGCGTTGCTTTTCCTCTGCTTGTCTTTTCTATTTGCTTCCCACCCCTTACCCTATCCCACCTCCACCGCTCCTTTCTCTTCTTTTTGTTAAATCGTAATCGCCAAAATAGGATTTATCCGAGCGAATACTTCGATAACCCCGCGAATAAGAAAAACAGAAAAAAATAAAAATAAAAAAGAAAAAGAAGAATCTGCTTCCGGTAAATTGCAATAAATGGTTCGTTTCATATCTACGATTTGTATTGTATCTTGTTGACTTAAAGGAAATTCGCATCGATGGTAGAAAATTGAAATATTATATAAAAGAAGAGTAGAGAGAGAAAGAAAAAAAACAGCGGATTGCGAGATACGAAATGATGATTTTTATTACTAGGATAGGTTGCTATGGTTGCGTTGTTGCTTGTTGCTGCTGCCTGTTGTTGCTTGGCTCGAGACGATTAAATCGCACAAATTGGATACGCGAACCGGTCTCTGTAATTTAATCTTTCAACGCGTCACAGACCAGTATGTGAACTTGAGAGGCTAGCTCGCGAGACACAAATAACAGCAGAGACTACCGTGCTGCGCAACACGTATAACAAATACATATAACGTGCACATTGTGCATGAACATATAATATAACGATTCCTCTGTCTGTGCGTTCTCGCAAACTAACGAAATCCACAAAAGACGTTTGTTCTTTCGCAATCGAATTTGCGTAGCTAGCGAATGAGTTAAAAAGAAAGAAGAGAGAGTATGAATCATGGGTGAGAGAAGAAAGGGAAGAGAGAGAGAGAGAGAGAGGGAGAGAGAAAGGATACTAGTCGACTCGAATGATAAATACGATCGAGACCGCAATATCCTGATCCGTGGTGAACATACTACACCTACGGTTGGCCGTGGTCGTTCAACAACTCGATATTGTAGCCTTCCTGTTACTCCTCACTCCTCCTTTTCCTCCCTACCTCTTATATTTAGCTCTCTCTCTCTCTCTCTCTCTCTCCCGGTTGTTCGTTCGCGCACGTTTCATTACACGTCACTAGGATTGAATTTTTTCCTACCCAGGTAGCCCCTTTGTAAAGATTCCCCTTTACGATTGGTTAATCAACTTTACTTAGAACAATATCGTAACGTTGCTTACATTATTTTTTTTTTAAACGCATCTCTGCGAAAGCAAAAAATGAAACAACATTTGAAATGAATTGATGTTTGATTTGTGAAATGATTATTTTGTTCGAATTAATCAAAACGAAGGAGAAAAAAAGAAAGACAGATAGAGATAGAGAGTAAATATGAGAAACGATACAAGCATAAACGAAGGAACGGTCATATGAGAAAAAAGTAACTACGATATCCGATCGGTAAAATGTATAGGACTTTTTATTCGGTCAATATAAGAGAAGAGGGGCACCCTTCCGAGATTATGAAACTGCCCTAACAGCAATATGGGAGCACCTATAGCCACCCCCTTCTTACTCCTGAACGTTTTCCACTACTACTACTACTACTACAACTACTACTACTATTACTTTCCATCCCCCATTCGCCACTCGGCCAAAACTCCGGACTATCCGTCGCGAGATATCCTGTCCAGCCGGACAGGGCTGGCGGGTGGTTTAATAAAAATGTCAAATATAAAGTAGCCGGCGGGGTCGGACATTTAAGAAATAAATAAATGTAAAAGAAGAAAATGGTTGGGGAGATGGAAGAAGAAGAAGAAGAAGAAGAAGAAGAAGAAGAAGTAGAAGAAGAAGTAGAAGAAGAAGAAGACCGAAATGGAGTGGAATGCAAAGTAATACGCGACTGCACGGGATAGAGAGGAACGAAAAAAGATAAAAAGGGAATTTGACGGAATCCCCTCTTCTCTCTCTCTCTCTCTCCCTCTCTCTCTGTCTCTTTCTTTTTAACTCGTTGGAAGACACGTGTGCTAGTGGACGACGTCCCGCGTATAATATTTCTATCTAGGTTAGGGGTAAAAGGATAAAAAGAAATAGAAGATTTTAGTACGTCCAACCCCTCCAACATGCGTATACTGAAATGCAGTGTACGCTTTTCAATTTCATGGACATTTTTTCGAAGAACACTCTTCGTTCGACCTTTACCCTTTTTTCAACTCGAAAATCGTGCGGTGAATTGGATAAAGGGAAAATGGAAACAAAGATAGGACTCGCAAATGATACACTCTCTATGGTTATTAATAATAGTTCAAGTGTTGTTGTTAGTTTAAACTTTAAGTTGTACATTATATAGATTTTTTTTTTTTTTTTTTTCAATAAAATATTCCACTCAACGATCGAGAAGTTTCGTTGACACGACAAAAAACAAAATTCATTTGCCTATAAGAGAAAAAGAGATAGAAAGAGAGAGAGAGAGAGAGAGAAAGGTGATGGGACAGTGAGCACCATTGCAATTTCGGGGTTTAATAATGATCCCAGCCGACGACTCGAGACTGCCTCCCGTGTCATTATACTATGAAGTGGAGAGGCTGCTAATTAGTCATTAGCGGAGGAAAAAGACAGCAAGCAACGGGTGCTGTGTAGGACGGGCAGCAACCCCATCCGTGTCGTCGTCGTCGTCGTCGTCGTCGTCGTCGTCGTCGTCGTCCTCGTCCTCGTCGTCGTAGTACAGGTAGTAGTAGTAGATATAGGCAAACTCGAGCAAACAGGGTGTAGCTTCTAGCCTACGTCTAATTGGACCCCGGCGACGTAAGTTTTACTAATTGAGACCTGGCATGTAACTATCAGCGGTCCACGAGAAGAGCTTCACTACACTATTTTATCATATCAAATTAATCTTTTATGATATAATGATATCTTATATACACGATCAAAAACATACCTTTTTTTGTTTCTATTCTTTCAATTCGATAATGTTTATATTATTAATTACCTTGCTAGTGAAATGTTTTAGTTAATCGATATCAACCGAAACATGCAAAGTGTATATTTGGTATAGGGGTGGGGTCCCATTCCCAAAGCCGAAAATAAGAATGCACGCGATAAAGCTCTCGACGTCGCGCATACCCAAGAAAGTACAAGTTACCTTACTCACAAATGTATGCAGTTTCTACCTTAATAGGTGGAATGGGGTTGGGGGGCTGTGGTGCGGGTGGTAGGGAATTGAAGGTAAAAAGGGGGTTACGAAGGGAGATATCAACGTGTATACCTTGCGGTCGAAAAGTTATTAGTTTCACTCGAGTAAGCGTGGAGCAGTTTACAAGCTATGACTAATTGGACCTCGGTAACGTACCTGCAAGTTCCGCTAATTGAGGCGGCCAGTTCGCTAACTACCAGAAGGGCTTTCGAAAATATAGGTATTCAACAGAAGAATACGGATTCCGAAATCGATCCGAACCGATATACGGTTACTCGATTCCCGTCGATTATAATTCGGAAAATTCATTAAATCCAATAAAGCATCTACGTCCACGTTAATTAGACTCCATTCAATAATATCGTGTGGTTGTAAGACGTTTCGAGTGAATTTCTTTTTTTTTTTTTTAAATGAGAAGTAGAAGAAGAAGAAGAAGAAGAAGAAGAAGAAACCTCGTGAAGATCATCGGGAAACGTGAAACCTCTCTTTCGCAATTAACTCTCCTCAGTAACGAAATTGCGACAGTCCTATATCTACAGATTAGTATGCGTATATATGTATGTATTCATGTACGTGTGTAAGAACCTTTAGTTGGAAGAGACATACAAGTTTGAACGGACGCATAACGAGCCCACCAGGGAACGACGAAGAGACGAGAGTAAAGAAGAGAGTTAAGAGGAAGGATAGTAGAAGATAGAGTATAAGACGAGAAGAAAAGGGAGAAAGTAAAGTGAGTGAGTGAGTGAGTGAGTGAGTGAGTAAGATAGAGAGAGAGAGAGAGAGGAGAGTGGTAGGCAGCGCCAAATTTTAATTTCACCCCTAACAAGGGAAAGCACGGAGGAGGGTGCTCCTCAGCCCCTTCAGGACCACGGGATTCCATCCTTCAGGATCATTATATCGCCAATTAGAAGATAGCGGAGCTCGCCGGCGCCTAACAAGCTTCCTGGGGAGACAGACCTTCTCCCGATTCGAGCAAGTGCTATATACGCGACTCGACGTAGTATACAACATCTTTGTGAGCCCGGGTACCCACCGTGCCTTCAGCCACTGCAAAATGTAACAGCTGGAACTCCTTGACTTGTCGAAGTCATTCCTTCGTTTCTTTGCCAAACGAAACATTGTACAAAAATAGAAAGAACGAAAAAGAGAAAAAGAATGAACATGCTTGATTCATAGAAAAAAAAAAGAAAAAAAAAGTATAGTAATAATAATTAAAAACTATAAAAATTAAAAAATTAACAAATCAATTTTTGGCTTACGGTCCTCGAAAGACCAGACCTCGCAACTGGCTACGTTCAACGTATATAATTTCCTAAGTTACGTTTCTTGATCGAAAGATCTTCAGGGTAGGATGATCAGTCCTACGCCAATTAAAAACTATATCAAAGTTTATTTATTTTGTTGTCACGACACAAGATATTACATTGGTCGTTGATGATACGGTCAGAGAATCGGATCCGGGATTCTTCTTGTTCCGTTGGTACCGCAAAGCGAGAAGAACATGCGCGAGCAAAAGAGAAAAAGAAAGAAAGAGAGAGAGAAGGCTCCTTCATCTGGGATCCAATTAACGATAGGCGAACCAAACTCCGAGCGAGCAGCCAGTTAAAAATTAGCTCCGCGCTCCTGCCGCCATCTTGGTGATCTCTCTCTCTCTCTCTCTTTCTCTCTCTCTCTCCCTTTGCTTTCCTTCTACTCTCTTTCATCCCCCTCCTTTTCCTTTAGCTTCAAGCAGAGAGAACGGGCATGTTATGTCCAGCACGCGGATATTACAACCACCCACACCAACCCTTATCCGCTAGACAACTACTACTACTACTACTACTACTAGTACTATTACTGCTATTATTGCGACTACTATCTAACGTTTAGAACTTATGAGTACGAACTAAGGGATATATACGATGGGTTTCAATTTAAACTTATTTTTATTGCTCGCGTGCTTCTTCGACCCTTCTTTTTCTTTTTTTTTTTTCTTTTTTTCTTTTTTTACAAATCTTTTCAAAATTACGACACCTCAGCTCACGTTATTGGAGTAAACAAACGAGACAGGATTGCTGATAAACCGAGAACACTTCTACTTCTAATTACTGATCTATCCTTTCGATAAATTGAAGAAACTTAAACTAGAGCAAGAAAAACAAGAAAGAGTAAACCGAAGAAACTAAATAAACCGTATGAGCTTCTTCTAGAACGAGAAAGAAGAAGGAAGAAATAATGGGGAAGAGAGAGAGAGAGAGAGAGAGGACAGGGGCAGAGGAGGCAGGGGCAGGGGCAGGGGCAGGAAAGCAGGGGGTGACGGAAATTCAATTTAAACTTATTTTTGTTCATACAATATCTGAAATGGTAAATCTAAATACGAGAGAGAATAAAATATCAAATTGCTTCTGCCAAGCAAGAGACTGGACTACTACACCCTCCTTCCTCCCCTCCTCCCCCGCCCCCTCCCTACCCTTCTCCTCTACTCAATCTCCGCCCAATTTCTATATACGAGAGGGAGAAGGTAAACCTACATTGCGTATACATTTGTATGTGTGAGAATCGGGTATCGTTTACACGAAATAAAGAAGTGGAACGCGTGTGCGCGTGACCCATAGTAGCGGAGGCCCGACAGGGGTTGGTTGGTCATTGAAAATTGGAAAATGTTCTTGGTCATAAATTAAGTCTGACGGTTTAGCGATACTCGCAAAATATCAGCTCGTTCTCTCTGTCTCTCTCTCTCTCTCTCTCTCTCTCTCTCTTTCTATCTATCTATCTATCTATCTTTCTTTGTCCATTTCTTCAGTACTTTTCCAAGCCAGTTTCTTTTCTCTGAACAAACGACAGATTACAATACACGAATGGTTGGCTAGTTCTTCTCTTACATTGTCATTTGGCATTTGAACGTAAAATTGTATAATACGTGACACGTTATCTCAATAAAAAAAAAAAAATAAAAAAAAGTATAATAAAAGATGAAAAAACATTTCAACGTTATACAAAATACTAGAGCGAGCATAATCATTACAGCGAGCAAAGGAAAAAGCAGGGGATACCGTTTAAAAGGAAAAAAAAAAAATCGTTTATAAAATGTTGAACCACCGAAAATCTCCATGAGTCGTGAATGGACGCATTAAATAAAATGAAAAGGGAAAACGGAAAACAATTTTAGTCGGTGTAATATACATACCACGCCACACTAACTTTGGCAAACAAGAAGACTGGGTAGGTAAATCGAGCAAATAAGGTTGTAAACCTTGTGGTGTGTGGTCATTATGGGTTTTATGCAAGCGCCCGTTGCAAAAACACGAAAAATTAACGAGACGACCGGGGTCTCGTCTCGTCGTTTTCTCAGTCAGTCACGAAGGCATGCCGCGATATCGTACCTAACCGTAGTTAGTGGAAAAAATCAAAGGGCTGATGTTACCTCAAAAGAAGCGCGGCTTATGGTTCTCGACTTCGATCATAACAAACAGACAAAAAAAAAAGAAAAAAAGAAAAAAAAAGAAAAAAGGAAAAAAAGGGAACTAGGAGGAGGCAAAAGGTTGAAAAGAAATTTCTGCGCTTGCTTTTCTGTTCTCGTCGTCATCGTCGTCGTCGTCGTCGTCGTCGTCGTCATCGTCGAGTAAAATCGACGCAACCGGCCGCGATACACTTTTCCTGCTAGGCAATATTCATAAATCACCCTCCAGCAGCAACCTCGACCCCTCGCGCCTCGTGTCTCCCTCCACCCTTTCTCTTTCTCTCTCTCTCTATATATATATATATACGCTTAGAATAAGCATCCCTTCCCTTTGGGCAAAAAGGATGCAGCGATGAGGTCAACTTCCTTCTTCCTTCCTTTTCTTTTTCTTTTCCCTCCCTCTCCAATAAAAAAGAGAAGAAGAGGTGGAGGAAGTGGAAAAACGAAGGCTCACCAAGAGAGAAAGAGAGGAGAAAGCAAAGCTGAAGAGAATCCGTAGTATGGGGGTAGCAAACGGGGGTGGTGGTCTCAGATTCTATTAAGATCTCAGTAAGTCTTGTTACACGGAGAGGCCATGCCGCAAATCTCGCAATAAAACAGCCACCAGTATAACACAGATTCGACCATCCACCAACTCTACCACCACAGGCGTCCTCCTCCTCCTCCTCTTATATTCTTCCCTTTCCCTTTCTCTCTCTCTCTCTCTCTCTCACGCATATACACTCTCTTTTTCTTTAATACAACTCCAGTAGGTGGGTAGTGAAAAGACATCCACGTCGACAGCACTTTTCGCTTTTTTCGAATTCTATCCCCTTTTTCAGTATATTCTTACTCTCTTTTTCTTTTCTTTTCTTAAACGATTTACAACTTTTCTCTCTTTGTACTTTGTATTTTTTTTCCCCGTTAGAATTGGTAATAAATGAACCAACCGGTTTTGTGTGGAATAAATTTAATACCCAGACGCGCGTAAGGTCTTAGAATTTATTTAGTTTTTTTCTTTTCTTTTCTTTTCTTTTCTTTTCTTTTCTTCTTTTTAAATGAGCGTAAAGGTAAAGGGACTAATGATGATAATCGTTAAGTGGTACTAAACATTAATGTACATCCAGGTAATATCGATATCGCGTATCTAGCACATTTTAGAGTGTCTGAGAGCAACTACTACGAGGATATCAGCGTGTCATAAAACGAGTCGTAAGCGTCTACGAACCAACAGACACCTGACACAGCATGCTGCTGCTACTGCTGCTTCTGCTTCTGCTGGTGCTGGTGCTGCTACTGCTGCGTAATAGATAAAAAAAAAAAAAAAAAAGAAAAAAGAGTCAACCTAATATTCTCGATCCCTCGATCCTCGACAAGTCTACTTACTTGATTTCTTTCCAATTTTAATCAGTTAACTGAGTTTGACAAGCAGATATATACACCCTATAGTAGCGCGTAGTACCTAAAAGGTTAAGCAACACACCAGCGATTAACTAATAACCTAATTAACTCTTTTCTACCAATCTGTCGAATGTCCATAATGGACAAATTACAATATACAAAATTGAAAAGTTAACGAAAGTATATCAACTTAAAACGTTAAAAACGTCGTTGAAAAAGTATCTTTATCCAAGGGACGACGCGTCGTGGCATACAACTTTCAACTGATATCAGAAAGAAGAAAGACAAGTAACAGGATAGAAGTAAAGTAGGTGGAGGAGATATAGACGAAGGAAAACGGACTTGGAGTTAGAGAAAGGAGTAGTAGGAGAGAGGGGGTGGAAGATGGACGTAAGAGAACGATCTCGCAGTCGAGGGGCCAAAATCAATCAAAACATTAATTGAAAGAGCCCGGGAGACAATGGAACCCAGCCGACTAAGGCGGTAGCTTGGTAGATTGCTATAGCTAGGTGTATGGATGGTCTTGATAATCGAAAGATATCTCTTAGTGGCCAATAGCCAATGCCCTTCAGTAGTACTTACTTACTTACCTACCTATGAACTTAGCTAACACCGCTAAAAAAAAAAAGGAAACTTTTCACTAAGAAAAAGATGGCATCTGCGAAAAGGATCGGGATTTCAAATCGGGAAAATCAACGTGAGCGTGAACAAAACACGTTCGAAAACTATTGGATCCTTTTATTTATCCCTGAATGAAACGATCAACCGTGATCGTTCATATGATCAAGAGATTGTCAATTAAAACTTGATGAGAAATTTTCTTTTCTAAGATTTGAAATGATTATTAGATTATTATCGTCTTAAAATGTTGAAAGGATAATTAAATTGAACGTTATTCTTAAAGTTTCCAAAAGTCTTCTCCTAAATTATTTCAAATTAGCAGAAGGAACAGAAAGAGTATGGGTGACGTACTTGAAATATAATATTATAGAAGATATCTGTGAGAGAAGAATAAGAATAAGAATAAGAATAAGAAGAAGAATAATTTAAACTCTATCTCCTTCTCGCTCAGTCTCGGTGTCTTAGTTCTAATTACACCTTTTTCAGATAAATAATGAAATTATAAATTGGAATTTAAGATGGGATAATTAGACGGGGGACCAATACGGGGAGAATAATGGGGCCGACGCCCAGAGAGCTAGACCTGCCACCTGGCGGAATGCCCAAGAACTTTTTTGGGGGTATAGGGACTATATCATCGTGTCATAAAAGCAATGCCCGAAAAGAAGAAAAGGAAAGAAGGAGAGGTGACCTTAACGAAAGTTTTAGACCCTCCCACTCTCATACATACGCATACAGATACATGCACATACATGCACATAGAAAGAAAGAAAGAAAGAAAGGCTTTCAAATAGGCGACTTTTCGCAGTAGGGATATTGGCGACATGGTGAATCTAGGGGAAAGAAAATGGGAGAAGGGTCAATTCGTAAGGCACGCATTCTCTGCAGCTACGATCAGCGTAAGAGGATTATATTTGACGTTTTTCGATCAGGCAAAGTGCCTCTTTTATTGAGAGTTCGCCATGGAATTACGAGTAATACTCGCTCTCTGTGTGTCTGGGTGGTACGGGTCTTATTAAATCGTTTGCCATGAAAGTAGTGAGGTACCCTCAGTCTCCTCTCTCACCCAGAAGAAAAAAAAACTGTCAAAGGTTTCGAGATATCAATTCTCGATAGTATATATCGTTACTGAATCAATTTTCAAATACGAAAGAACAAATATAGAACACAGTTCAACGAGTAATTAATCCGATCGGTAAAATATATCCAACTATTTCTCTCTTTATCCATTACATAGCAACGAAAAAAAAAAAAAAATAAATAAATAAAAAAAAAACAGAAGAAGAAATCTGTATTTTGTTTCCTTTTTTTTTTTTTTTTTTATTTCGTCCATTATTGCAAACGATAGATAAATAAAATACATCTTTCCACTTGCCTATCTTTGTCTTCCAACCCAACGAATCATACAAATTTCCATTCCTTTGATTACGTCGAATCGCGAGAGGAGCTTACACGCTAAAGCTCACCACCACCACCATCATAACCATCAACATCACAGTTACCAATACAGTCGTTCATCGAGAGTCAGGGTCATACTTCCGTTTTTAGCCGCGGGAGTTAATTAACCGCACCGAATTGTCGGGTATTAAATAAACGTTTTGGATTTACAAACTCTTCTCTCTCTCTCTCTCTCTCTCTCTCTCTCTTTCTCTTTCTCTTTCTCTTTTTTTGCTCCCACGCGTATAAACAATTTATTTTTATAACGATTTATTCAGCGGGACAGTGATAGCTGTGTTATATACATGCAATACTTCCTGCCTATCTTAAAGCCCCTTCCTGGCCCTCCTGCCCCTTATACCCCTCGATGCCGGCAACGGGCCGCCTCTCTCTGACTTCAAACGAAATAATTAAGCCATTCTCTTTAGGCGAACGGCTAACGAGCCCGCCAGTGCTGAAGCTAGTGCCAATTATCGAAATCCAAACGGACGGATACACTCGCATCCATTCTGCAGGGACGCTCGAACCCCTCGAAATAGGGCTCTCCTCCTTCTCCTCCTCCTCCTCCTTTTCCACCTCCTTCTCTTTTCCCTCCTTTTACTCCTCATCTTCTCCTCTTCTTCCTCTTTCACTTCTATATCCATTCTGATCACCCTGCTGATTAGGACGGTCGAGGGAAGGGAAAGGTGCTCTCCTGCTTGCCGAGTTCTGCGATATTCGTGGGGGGAGAATAGATTGTCGATAAATATATATTTCTAAATTGGACGACTGATTTTTTATTTTTTAGATAGAGAGTATCATTTTTTTTTTTTTCTAATAAAATAACATGAAATCAAAAAATATTATGCATACAATAATATTGTGCAACTTATCATCAAAAAAAAAAAAAAGGCAAGAAATTTTCTGGACGATCTAATATATCGTTGATAATCATTTTCCCGCTGAGTTTTGTATTTTTCACATTTTTTTATAATGCATACCACAAAACACGTATTTCCCTTTACTCGTCGATTTAACATGTGTCCATAGACATAGATATACAAAAATGTCATTTAACTTACACAGTTAGTGTTAATACTAATTACAATATTTTACAAACTTAATTAAGTGAGTGAGTATGTTAATCGAACGATAATACACCAAAAAAAAAAAAAAAATAGAAGTATGTATCAGAAAAGTTGAGAAGGCGCGAAGAATGTTAAGTTAAAATATGAGACTCGGCATTATGTGTAAGAAAATGCCGAGTCTGGGAAGTTGATACGTGGCATTCTACGGGGTGCGGATTAAAGTCGGTTCTAAGGAATCCGTATCTGTAACGGCAACCGTACGAACGCGAACGTCTTAAGTGGAAGCTGTAATTGGAGCGAGCGCTGACTGAGTTGGAGGAGACACGTTGAGCGAACACAGGAAAGAGATATATACATATACATACATATATATATATATATATATATATATATATATATATATATATATACTCATACTACAAAAAGAGAGAAAGGGAAGTTCCACAATCACGAAATTGCTGTAAAAGGCGAAGCACGTCGAAGACTCGTACTTGGTTAAACTCGACTTGACGTTTCGATGGTCGATGAAGTCACGAAAGGCTCGTTGTTCCTTCAAGTCACAGAATACTAGGTAGAGTTCTTGGTCCTCCTTTCCACCCAATCCTTCTCTCACCTCCCCTTTCTCTAACTCTTCTTCAAGTTCCTAGTCTCTATCTCTATCTCTCTTTCTTTCTACCTCTACCTCTACCTCTACCGGGGCAGCACCCCCTCGACATATCCTCGTAAACAGTCGTTTCTCCGGTTACCGGCATGCGCGCGTCGCTAATGAAATTACTCCGCGCGATACATTACCCGTGGACGCTTAATTACTTTCAGAGAAATCCACCGACGAAGGGAGAACGAAGGAACGCAACTTTCGTCGTTACGGGAACCTCCCTCCCTACTCCTCCATCCTTTAACTCTCCCACTCTCTCCTTCTTCCTTTTCAGCACCGATACGATCGCGCGACATAATTGCTTTTCTTTCTTCGTTATTCGATTAAAGTCCTCCTACACCCCCACTCCCCCCTACCCCGACCCACACCCCTGTCCTATCCCATCCCTCTTTCGATTAAACGATAATTAAATATACAAACGACAGCAATTAAATTGAGAGAAAAAGAAAGATAGGGATAACCACAGGATTCTCTCTTTTTTAGGGTTCTTGACCCCGACAGATACAACGTGTCGCGGACAGTAGTAGGCTTGCTTGCTTGCTTGCTTGCTTGCTTGCACACTCTTCTTATCGCTAAAAAATGCAAACGAGAATTGCGACCGGAAGGGAACCGATATCATTGTCAAGTATTTGCGTATATGTATACAATACCTACAATCGGTACGATCGAAGGAAGGAAGGAAGAAAGGAAAATTCTATGTAAACTCATAATGACAACGATCTACGAGAAATATCGATCCTTTATAACGTAAATATTGTATTGTATAAGGAGCTATCGTGAAAACAAAAAAAAAAATGAAAATATGTTAAATGTAAAATCTAAGATTATTTACCTGGCAACAAGATTCACGTTTACGAAAGAATCCTTTAATCGGATCTCTTTCTTTATTTTTTAGGCTCCTCCTGGCACGTGCCACTGCATCTTTGCAAAGATCGAATATCAATTCTTCAAAACATCTCACAGTTCGATACAAATATTATTTTGTCAGACTTTGTCAAGTTGCACGAAAGTTTATAATAATTTCTTCTATAATTAATAAATAACAGAATGTAAATGTTCACACAAATAAGATTTGAAAAATGATAACGATAAACGAATTAACAAATGATCAGAGAGAACAAACTCGGTGTAAACGACGCGTGTAACTGTAGAGAAACGAGCGAAGCTCCTATCAGGAGGATGGTCGGTTGTAAACTGCTGGAGTACCGCGTGCGGCCACGGCACGGCACGGCACGCCACCGACGGTGATAAATCCCCACTACCGTTTCCTTCCTCCCCCGATTCGATTCAACGTCGTTATCCCTCCGGTTACTACGACTAAAACGAGCAGTACTTGCTCCCACTCTACCACCATTTTCACCCACCACGAGTATTTCTCTCCCACCGCGTTCTACTCCTTTTGTCCCTCCGTTCAACCCCCACTACGGAGTTTCTATATTATTTCTCTTTACTGTTCACACAGTATCTTGCCGCACGATTTACCTCCCGCTCGAGCGAACCACTTTTTTCGTGTGATATGGGATAACCTCCTCCTCCTCCTCGCATACTTATTGTTATTTACTCATGCCGATTAACACAACGACATATTCCAAAGATTTTTAAATAACTCTAGAAACTTTTCAAACCTTATTCCTACAAATACTACTCCCCAGATACCTGGGAAGTATCATCAGCGTATAATCAGCAAATTATACTTTAAATGTAAATAACGAAATCGTAATCCAATCAAATACAATGTTTATCAATTAAAATCACCTTTAAATTCTGATAAAATAAAAGAACTATCTAAAAAATAATACATGATGTTTAGATGTAGTAAAGATCAAGTTTCGCGAGTAAAAATCGTGCGGGAGAAAATCAAGCCTTGTAACGCACGCACGTATCGAAACTAGGGGAGAGATCGGAGAAGTATCGTGCTCGAAAGGGATGGTTATCCCCACTTCTGTTGGCAAAGCCCCCACCTAGCGAATATACTCCCCGTCGGTTTTCCCGCAAGGCCACACCTCCCATTACAAAAATTACACTGCTCGCTGATTTAGTGTTGTGCGACGTTCCGTCGAGAGGGGGAGAAACGAGCGGAGGGGTTTACTGTTCGAGTAAAAGAGAGAATGAGAGAGATGGATAGATAGATAGAGGGTGGCGTGGCGCGGTCCGGCACAAGGATACGAACCTAAGTAATGAAAGGGTTGCTCTCTCTCTCTGCTGGCTTCGAGAATCACGGAATCATTCGCCAGATTAAATTAGAAAGGCTATGACCTTTTCTCTCTCTCTCTCTCTCTCTCTCTCTTTCTCTCTTTCAATTTTTTTCTCTATCCTTTAACGCGTCCGGATTCGTTCGACAAAATGGATTAGGGCCAAGTTTATAGTTAACAGCCATATACCAATATTACCCTTTGGATATATACTTTCTTTTAATTACCCAGTGATTTATGACAATGAGCTGATTAGATTGAGAATTCAAAAAGGTGGATTTCGCATGTGCGAAATAACTGGCTTCGACAAAGAACAAGCCCCTCTATTATCTATCTATCTTTTTATCTTTCCGTCCATCTATCCATCTATCTATCTATCTATCTATCTATCCGTCTCTATCCTTTTTCCCAACCCCTTATACGTTCAAACTCTCTTTCTTTCTCTCTTTCTCTCTCTTCAGCCTCCACGGCCTTCTTATTGGATTGCCTTGTCACATTTTTATTTCATAGCCGCTCGCTTTCCGCATCGCGTTCTCGACGTTAATATCGACGAAACTTTCATTTCGCGGAAGTGCAACGTTATAAATTTCGAATGCGCTTTAATGTAAGTGGACTGCTCCAACGGTGCTGGTGGTGGAAAAGGAAGAGAGAACGAGAAGGGTAAGAGGAAAGGGAAAAGGATGAAGAGGGGGTTGAAGGGAAATAAGAGGAGCAGGAGAAGGAGGAGGAGGAGGAGGAAAAGGAGGAGGGTTGAGAGAGGGTAGGTTGCGAAATAGAGAACGTCGCGTTTGCCGCTAGTCGAGTAGAGTGAATAGAACCAAGTACCAAGGGGGGTGTCTCTCACAGACTTGGCCAACTTTTTAAACGCACCAACTTTGACTTTGTTTCACGAATTCGTTCGACCATTCAAAAATAGAGAGAGAGAGAGAGAGAGAGAGAGAAAAAGAAGGAAAGACATTTTCCTACCTATATATATATAACCTTTAATGCGATCGCCATTCCGTTCCTTCGTTCAATATTTTTTATGAAGGAAACAAAATTTGAAAAAACGATTAGGAAGAATAAAAAATGTCTTAACCAAGGGTTAGAGTATAATATAGATTCGTGATAACTAGCACTTATATTCTTATATAAAAAAAAAAAAATAAAATAAAATAAAATAAAATGAAACAAAGTAGAAAGTTAACAAACAAACAAAAAAGAAAAAGAAGGGAATAACATTGGAGAGAGAATGAAGTGGCACTGATAAAACGATTCGATCGACAAAGTAGATAAATAATCAGCTAGAGATGGGTAAACACCGAAGTGAGATGGACGAAAGTAAAGAGAAATAATGGAAAGGGATGACAGAATGAGGAGAATGAGTGAGTGAGTAAGTGAGCGAGTGGGTGAGAAAGAAAGAATGAAAAAAGAGAGAGAGAGAGAGAGAGAAAAGGCGCGTCGGGGTTGAAAGAGTGGAGAGTAAAGCGAAGGAAAGAGGGGAAGAGAGGACTAATCACTTCTAGGGACTTTAATGGAGGTTTTCTGTACGCCGTCTACTTTGTCCACGACTTATACTACTATGGACCGCTCGGAAGGAGATTGTGCCGTGGAAAAAGCAGGCAAAGAGAGTAGCGTTACGTGCATTAAACTAAACGGCACTTCGGCTCCTTTTTCTCTTTCTATTCTTCCCTTCTACCCTCTCTCTCTCTCTCTCTTTCTCTTCATTCTCTTTATCCACCAACAAGAAGTTTCCCGAGCGATACCGATCGAAACGGATATCGAAATAAATTCCAACCATTCTGAAACAGTCTCATCGCCAATTGTTCCGATTTTACGACACGCAGAGGCCTTCCTTTTTCTTCTTCTTCTTCTTCTTTTAACAAACTTTGCCGCTTCGATTCTCAATCGATTTTCATTTCCGTTTCTTATGATATCCTTTTAAATTACGTTTCCAGAGACATTAAACGAATTACATGAAATAATCAGATGTAATCTCTCAAATAGCGATTTCTTTTCATGATATTTAGATTATCGTCGATGCGCATTTTATCTTTCATTGAAATATTATATTATAACGAGTTAAGAGGTAAACGTTGTTGAGAAAATATGTTGATTTATTATTCATAAAGTTGATGTATTGGACATCGAGTAAGAGAACAGACAAGAGTAGAAAGTTTGGGTTGATGCCTCAGGCATCACCTTGCACGAAACTGTTGCTCGTCCAGGATTGCTCGATGTTACTTTCTCTTTTCCTGGATAGTAACAGTGGACCGGAGAGGAAAAATGACTGTCAAGGATAAGAGGAAGATGGTTCCTGTATATATGTATAGGAGTCACTTGCTGTTGTGGTCTTCCAACCCTTCTCAAAAAGCCGCCTACTTCTCTCCTACCGGTGCTAAACATCCATCGTTTTCCTATACTAAACAACGTTTCAACCGCATTCACTCAAGCAAACCCACCCCCACCCATAAGTCCATTCTTGCCTGCCTGCCTGCCTGCCTGCCAAGTTGCCTGCTTGCCTGCCTGTCTGTCTTCCTGCCTGTCTTTCTCTATATCTGTCTGTCTGTCTGTCTGTCTGTCTGTCTGTCTGCCTATCTATTTACTTGCTTGCTTGCTTGCTTGCTTATTTCTTCTATCTCTCTTAAACTTTCTTCTTCTTTTCTCTTTATAATGTACATATAAAAATATCAAGATAGGAGAGATACTCTCTTTTATCTTAACCTTCGAAATGTGGTTACCTTTTGTATTAGCAAGATTAATGCGTGTAAATCAGTATTTATTTTTCATATATTCTCTCTCTCTCTTTCTCTGGTATAAATATTAAATAGCTAATATAAGTGATAAGAAAAAAAAATGATATTAGAAGATTTATTAGATGACCCACCAAGAGAAGAAAAAAATGCAAAGAGTAAAATAATGAAAAAGCTCTTCGCTTTTGAAACAACTTCTTGATGCTAAAAAAAAAAAAAAAAAAAGAAAAGGACCGTTAAAAGAAATTCGTATGAAAAAAATTCTCTGTTCAATGTTCGTTTTTTTTCAAATCGAAGTAAGTATCGGTCCTATATTCTTATTATTATTATTATTATTATTATTATTATTATTATTATTATTATTATTATTATTATTATTATTATTATTATTGTGCATACACGCGAACGAAGCTTTTCGTGGCTTAGATCGAAGAAAAAGCGCCATGACATTTTGTGGATTTTGAAAGGACGCGCGGAGCGGATTCGAAACGGTACAGTAGTACACACAGTGCGGTACGACGGTACCATGCTATCGATATTAGCAGCATGGCACAGATACTAAGAGCTTTTCTGGTAGAGCAGGGATCCATTAGCCGACTCGACTGTCTTCCGAGTCCATTACAAGATGAGCCGCCATCCTCCTCAGTGACCTACCCTCCTTTCCCAACTTACCCAACGATACATTACGATCTATGTACGTAGTAGAACACTGACACGTGTTTTATAGTGTGTGCTACGCCCTCCCTCATACACCTACACAAACACACCCACATGCACGCACGCACTCACGCACGCTTGTCCCACACTTTTTCTTCTTCTTTCTTTCTTTTCATCCACATTTCTTACCCAATACGTGTTAGCACGTTTTAAAGGAACCTTCACGAAAATTACCTACCACAAATAACGATCACCACACGTCCGATCCGATCAGTGTCCAAATTATGAGACGATATTGTCGTTAAAACACGTACAAATCATACAAATACGATATGTGTCCTATTAGGTAACGTATTGCTTTGTTATCTATCAACGACCTAATGCAATTACGAACCACTCGCAATTTCTTTTTCCTTCTTGGAAAACAACTGACCGATCCCGATCTTCTACAAGTTACCAACAAACCATACACACATTGTCTATATACATATATATATATATACCTTTTTATGTATATAACTTTTCCTGTGTAAGTACATACGGCAAAGAGAAGAATAAAACTGTCGGATACTCCACAATCAAAGATTGTTCAAAACGATAGATAAGAAACATCGTAAAAATAATGATTTCTTTTTTATCTGAACAGTACTGTAATAAAAAGCACGTTTTTTTTATTGTATTTAAAGACTTTGCGTAAAAAAAACGTCTCTACTATGGGGGGGGGGGGAAGGTAGAACGGAAGAAGAAAAATAGAAAAAGGGCCATAGGAAGGAAAAAGTCTAGGACAGAAAGGAAAGGTACATCCGAATACTTAAACTAAGAGTACGGCTAGTGCGACGTTCCTTGATTTATTCACTTCGTGAATCTTTTACTTTCTTCTTGGGCTCCTCCGGTGAGAACGGAGCTAGTAGGTCCTTCGAAACCGATGTATAGACACCTACACACATCTACACACACACACACACACACACTTTTTCTGTCTTTATATTCGTAGTGCTATCCTTTCATTCGGCACACCCTCGTATATTCCCACTCGATCTTCGAGAGACTAGGTTTCTTACCAGTGGCAGATTAAGTGTAAGCGTAAGGCCCCGGGAATTATTGAAGGGCTCTCGAAATTTTCAAAATTTCTGTTTATTTATTTTTCGTGTCCTACAACAATGAGTTTAAACTCGTTCGTACTTTTATCTAAGTTCAATTAGAAGACTCCGAAATTTGTAAATCTTGGGGCACCTTACTTGGTTTGGTCCATTATTGTTTCTTACATATACCAAGTGATCAAAATTGCAAGAAACGATCTACGTAGAGTTGATTACTCTGACGAAAGTAAAAGAAATGAAATGAAAAAGGGAAGGTAAGAATTGAAAGAAAATTTTGTCGAGGTGGATCAATGACAGGCCGCCGATAAGGTATGATAATGAATAAATTGCTCGCGCGAGAAAGACAGAACGAGACAAAACGAAGGAGAAAGAGAGAAAGAGAGATTGTAAGCAGAGAACGATAACTCGATGTAGAGAAGGAGTATAGGCAGGAACGTGGGGTGCTTCGATATTGCTCTACGAACAAACCCCCTCCGTTTCTATATTATTGTCCCCAAACCCTTTTGGATTTCAACTAGCGAGTGCCTCGAGTAACTCGCGAACCCTACACTGATGAAAAGCTACTAAATCAGCTCAGATTAATACAACTGTTAACCATTTTACTTTCTTTTATATAAAATAGTTAACACTATATATATATATATAAGTTAAGTCAAATAACTGAGCAAAAATGTAATTGAAAATTCTGATGCAATTCTAATGCAACCCTTAATTAATCCATAATAATATTCTTACGTACTTTGTATTATTTAGATTATCTATATATGTGGCAATTCGTAGAATATTGAAGACAAATCATTAAAAATAATTGATTTGTTTGTTTAACGAAAAGAAGTTAACTTGTTAGAATAATGAATTGTTTGTCTTGTTCATATCGTTAATAGGAAACTCGTTAGAAAGGTCTTTCACTTGTTTGGTAGACTTTAGTGAGAGAGTTTCATAGCCATCGTCATTTGAAGACCATTCGAAAAGGATATGAGCGAAATGCCTACCCGCGCCATTCGTCGTCGATAATTGCCTTATTGACATTAATAAAACGAGCCGGATACCGAAGGGTTTGTCATCGGCTTCGCGATCTATGCCATTTCCTCCCTTACTCACACTCTTTCTAATACAAGCTGCTTTATAATTCTCCAACGATCCCAATATGGTTCAGTTAAATTAAATTATGAAAATGCGAAAGACTTTTTCTTGTCGTGATCAAATGCTTCCTCCTATCTTTATCTCTCTTTTTTTTTTATATTTTTTAATCATTTAAAAAAAAAAAAAACATTCAAGAGCAATGGACATAAATAATATAAGAAAATTTGTGGAATTAGGACAAAGGGAAAAGGATGAAAGGTCCTGGTCAAAGATATACCTACATCCGGGCGTGATTATTTTGCGCCTGAACAAACTTTCACGAAATCGATGTATGGATAACAACGTCGTTTAACGGATGTGACGTATCGAGAATGGCCTTGCTAGTAGAGCAACCGGCCAGGACAGATAAATCATTGCTTATCTTCCATATGTATGCATGTATCTATGTATTCTATCTATGTATATATATATATATATATATGTGTGTATCTATCTTCGGAAAAACTGTTTATCCGAAAGAACACGTTTTTCGAATCAACAAGAAATTTCCAACACTCTTCTTCTGCTAGGCGCTGGAATGATCAATATTTCCAAGAATACTTTTACTTTACTTTATATCCCCCGACATATTTATATTTCTATTGGATACATTTATTTATCAAAGTTTTCACAGGATACAATTTTCTTTCATAAGGAATCAAAAAAAAAAAAGAAAAAAGAAAAAAAGAAAACAAAATGATAGAGAGAAAGCTGAAACGTTTTAAATGACGATAGGTATCATCATTTGGAAATATACGCGATCAAAATCACGTGTGTGTATGGTAAAGGAAGCTAGGAATATTACATATCAACTGAAAAAGAGAGAATGGGGAGAGATCGTCGTGTATCTCACAACACAACACAACACGGACACATATACGTGTTCCACGTTTCTGTGGTATATTTGCTTCCAGATGATTGCGCTCGTTGAGTAAGGTGGATAATAAAGATTCCTTCGGAGGGTTAGAAGAGAAGAGCTAGCAACGCGATCGGTAATGAAATTCGAGAAAGGGAGATAGATAGTCCTTCCTTTCCTTTACGAACGCGACTATCGAAATTAATCTCTACGAATAAACCTGTAATATATTAACTTTTAATCCTTTATTAATTAAATCGTGTAACGAACACGTTCAAACATATCTAAAAACAAATCTAAACATAATTAAATGGATTCTCTGCACACCCACCTGCGTCGATTCTACGACAAAGGAACAGAGTTGATGAGATTGAACAAAAAACTTACCTAATAAATACACTTCATTAATAAATTATTTTAATATTGACGTTGATTCTTTGAACACCTGTCGATTCGATATAAGGAGTTGAGGTTTGAAAAAAAAAAAAAAAAGAAAAATCAATGTAAAAAGGAAAAAGGAAAAGAAAGTATATAATAAAAGAAGAAAAAGATAAAAGCTATAAAATCATAGAATAGTTTTTCGAAAGGACACATAGAAAAGAAGGTAGTAGGTGTAATCGTGTAAGGGTGAGTTTTCTCGTAAGATATCACAAGGCACGATCTCTAGATCACGCTTGAAAGGATCTCCCTGATCGGTTTGCTAGCCCGCTTCCTTCCCTTAGAACGAAAACGATCTTCTCCCGTGCGTTTCGCATTACTCCTCGATCGCGTTTGCTTCCAGACGGTTTCCCCGCCTCGAATAAGGCAGATAATAAAGGTCCCTCACTCGTTCGCAACCAAGCAAGTAAGCAAGAAAGCAAGTAAGCAACGAGGGAGAATGGAAAACGCAAAGCAAAACGAGAATCAAAATGATAGAAAGAGAAAAATAAAAAAAGAACAAAAGTGAGAGGGAGAGAGAGAGAGAGAGAAATGGTAGACTGTAAAGAGTCCCCCCCCATCGTGTAGAAATAAATATATATTATTTATAATAAGAATATATCAATCCTTTACGAAGGACAACAACATTTGTAACGCAACTATGTGCGTAAATTATTATAAATAATTAAATTATTATATATTTAAAATATATTTATTTCTACACAAAATAAAGAGAGACAAGGAAAGAGAGAGTGAACTAGAAAGAAAGAGAGAGAGAAATAGAGAAAGAGAAATAGTAAAGTGGAAAGAGAAATGAAGGAAGAGGTGAAGGAAAGAGAGTAAGTAGTGTAGGGGGAGAAGCTTTTCGAGTAAGAGAGAGAGAGAGGGTGAGAGAGGGGGAGAGTAGCGATATTTCACGGGTTTCGCGTGCGGGCGAACTTTAATAATATTCGTTCCATCGGGTATGGCCGGCCTCATATTAAGTCGGTCCGTCCTAGCGAGAAGAGGACGCGATCCGGATGTGACGAGAGAGAGAGAGAGAGAGAGAGAAAGAGGGAAAGAAGAGTAGCGTAACCGGGGAAAGCAGAATGAGACGTGTAATAAAGTGAGTTTTTAATTTCCACCGGTGCCGGCGGTTGGCCCCGAAGGGGTGTACGAAGGGGTGTACGAAGGCTCAGCAGCCCCTTGGCCACCCCCAGAGCTCGTGGCCTGTCGGCTAGTATTACTAGATAAATCACCCAACAGGCAATAACCTCCTCCCTACACCTCTTCCTCCTTCTCCTCCTCATCTACGTCTCCACGTTCGCGGTAAAAAGTTTGCGTCCAGCTCGGTATCTTTAGTGGGGTAATGCTGCTGCTGCTGCTGCTACTGCTGCTGCTACTGCTGCTGCTCCTGCTGGAGGCTTCGGTTGCCAAGCCAAAGAGATTCAATTCGAATAGGATATCAAAATAGAACCTTTTTTCTTTCTTTTATACGGATACATTTTTTAATATTATTTAGAATGATTTTCATGTTTTTTTTTCTTTCTATTAAACCCGGTATATAGAATCAAACGTAAAACGTATACGTAGGTACATATGGACCAAGAATCTCTAAGCTGGTTTGGTTCCATTAGAAAAGAGAAGGTAAAAGCAAAAAGAGACTCACTCCTCCATGGGTCCCATTCATGTCAAGCTAGTCAGCTACCGAACGTTCCTTTAAGCCTTACTATTTCTTTCTCTCTCAATGAACGACTACAACGTCAAAATCTACGAGCCAATATTTGTACGCCAGGGGCGAACACGTGTTTCTCGGTAGAAAGAAAACGGAGTATGGGGGTTTAGATTGGAAGGAGAGAGAGAGAGAGAAAGGGAGAGAAAAAGAGGGACAAAGTTCATGTGGTTGTCGTGTCCTGTTGGTCTTCGTCGCGATGTTGTATTGAAAATGTACCCGTAAAATTTCAACAGGATATCTGAGAAGCAAAGCTCCCTCTCCTCCCCTACCCCACCCTAAAGAAAATCCCTCTGGGATAACCTAAGAAAATACAAGGAGCCTTTCGGACTCTACCACCACCAGAGTTCTAGGTACCCACTACAACCAAATTAATGTCCTTGGATTACGGAAGTGAACCGCTGGGAAAAATTCCAGTGTCGTGTTGGCTGGCTGGTTGGTAGGTTGGTTGGTTTGGTAGGAACCCCATATCCGTTCTGTTTCGATGTTTATAACGGAAAAGAAAAATTAACCTTTTTTTCTTTTATTTTCTTTTCTTTACTTTTTTTTTCCTTTTCTTAGAATCTCCTCTTGTTCCGTTTTAACATCGTCTTCACCACCTTTCGCTGACTTCTCGTTTCTATACAAGAATCGGATTACCGTAACTGTGCAAACATAAGAGACATCAAAGAACGCGTTGGGTTTGCTTACGTTGGAGGATCTTAATCGTCTGACATATATACAAACGTTATTCTCCTAGCAGCTTGCTTCAAGTGATAAATCATAGTTGACCTTTGTGAAAAGAAATGGAGGAGCATGAAAAGAGCGTGGTAAGATGACTGTATGTCTCTGTGTGTTTATACGATTAAAGTTCACGCGTGAGAAAAGTATGCGAAAGATATTCTGGGTATTTACCGATTATACTCGATATAACTCGGATACAAAACGTTTCGATTCGAAAAAGTCCTACTAGGTTGTATCCCACTCGATTGGGAAGAAGAAAAAGAAACAGAATGAGAGAAAAGGTCCAATTTTTACGATATTTTCATTCGCACAATCGCTCATTAACACATTTTTTCGCGAACACCGGGTTAAATTGCATTGACTGCGACGAGCATTCAGCTAGGGGGGTTGCATTTAAATAAAAAGACGCAGTGGCCTATTCGAGGGGTGATATATCTGGCGCGCGCTGTCGGCAAGAGAGACGTACCACTACTACTACCAACTACAACCCAATGTGACGAACAGAGAGAGAGAGAGAGTGAGAGTAAGAGAGAGTGAGAGAGAGTGAGAGTAAGGGGAGGGACATGAAGGGGGAATTGAGGGGTCAAATGGCGGGCAGAATGCGCGGTGATTGCTGGAGGGCCGCATAATTGCACCCTTTGTGGTGCAATCAGCGCCGCAACTTGGCTGGCGCCTAGTTCTAGCGCAACCCCTCCACCTCCACTTCCACCACCACCACCACCACCACCACCATCACCAGCGTCACGTACTACATACCTACCACTCTCTCCCTTTTCCCTTCTTTCCTTCCTTCCTTTCTTCCTTCCTTTCTTCCTTCCTATCTCTTTTACGTTCTTCTACAACCAACGTATCCACCCTTCAACAGTGTCCCCTCTTAAATATCTCATACAGAGAAGAAATCGAATTGTTCGATCCTTACGACTAGGATAGTCTTCGAATAATCTTCAAACGCGCCCAAAGCTATAGTCCTACGTTCTTGAATTTAATGATGCTTTCAAAAAAATATCCTTTTTTTTATATTTGCTCACGTTCTTGAATCTCCTATTTCTTTTACATACCCAATTGTTTTCTCAGATTAGCTGTTTGGAAACGTACGGAAAGTCACCAATGTATAATTTGTAATTGGATATTTCTTTTTTTTTTTTCTATTTTTCTTAACCTATGAATGAGAAAATGATCGACTCTGAGAAACACTGTTGAAAAACGTAAATGTACAGGCCATACTCCGTGAAATTGACGCTTCTTCTGGACCGCCTAGTGCGTTAACAATAGATCGGGACTGACTGTGTTTCTACGTCGTTGTCGAGTCATTAAACTCAGACATTTGCAATTAAGTGTTCCCTCTCCCTCTCTCTGTCTCTCTCTCTCTCTCTCTCTCTCACGATATCATCAAGAAAACGTTCGTCCGGTAGTTTTAGCGACGACGCACGCCAACGTATACATATATTGTAACTCTTTCTACGTACACAAAGAAACGTCGTTGTATAGTAGTAAAAACTCACAGTATGAAAGATCCAATTCGATAAAGGTACTCGGCTAACGAGTGAGTGTTGCCTGAACACCAACACCAACAACAACAACAACAACAATAACAGCAGCAGTAAAACTAAAAACGTGTCTTACGATCATCTTTGCGATCTCTTTCCCATTCGTTGTCGTCGTTGTCGTGTAATATTAATTAGAAATTTATCTTTAATCTTAATATAATTGATTCGTAATCTCCAATTTTTATCTTGAATTAAAATCGACAACGCACAAGGCATGCTTGTACTTTATTTAGAAGTTGATGATTATTCTTAAAGAAAAAAAAAAAAAAGAAATAATTTCATATAGAAAAAATTATTATACTAATTAGCAAAGAAAAGAATTATTAACGAACGATCAATAAATATCTAATATATATATATTTGTATCGTTATAATGAAAATTAATAAAGGATAATTAAAAAAAAAAAAAAAAAGAAAGGAAGAGGTGAAAGGGAAATGACAACAGGGTAAACTCGGACGATTGAGAATCACTGAAGCTTGCAGCTTGCGACACGACGATGCCATTACCGTGTCGACCTTTCTCTTTCCCTCCTACCCCTCTTCTCAACACTCACACAATCACGTACGAGTATCTCTCACTCTATCTTTTACTCTCGAGTTTCATTCTGAATGCCCTTCCTCTCCCGCCCTCCCACGCTTACGCTCGCTCGCTCACTCTCTCTCTCTCTCTCTCTCTCTCTTTTTCTCTCTGTCTCTGCGCGCCTTAAGTCTTGAATTATACAGACAGCGCCACTTAAAATAATACACCCGGTATAAACTGTGCATCAACGCTAAAAGCTGTCATTTTCTGTAAGCCGGAATTATGGAGATTCCACGGGCCGTCGATGGTACCTCCTGCGGCGCGTTCTTATCGTTAGCAAGTGAAAGGGTGTAAGAGAGAAAAAAAACACTCACCAAGGGACAGAGAGAGAGAGAGAGAGAGAGAGAGAGAGAGAGAGTTAGAGTGGCTAAAAGAAGAAGATAACAAAAGGATGTCATTACTTGGACGCACGCGTTGCGCAAAAAAAAAAAAAAGGAAATTTTCTTCAAGATTACCTCTATTGACAATGTCGAAATAAACATGGACGAAATGATTTGACCGAATTCTTCAAACAAAGTGGTCAAGAAAATATACAGATGGCACAGATGAAAGTTCAATTATATTTAGATTTCCCTCTCTCTCTCTCTCTCTCTCTTTTAAAAGTCGTTCCATCTTCTCGTAGATACAATAAAAAAGAAAAAAAAGAAAAAAAAAAGAAAATTAGAACGAAGAAGAAGAAAAAGAAGAAGAAGAAGAAGAAGAAGGGCAAGCGTAGCCCATTATTCGGCAGCAGTCTCGTTACTTTTGAATAAACTGTTGTCTGCAGATAAAAAAATAATCCATCGCGGTCCAGCTGTCGGAGACATATTCCAGAAGTCGCGTTTTAATGGGAGCTCATTATAACCGTTGCTCTTAACGTAACTAACAGCCGGGGCCGCATCGTTGGTAGAGCGTATGTTCGCTAACTCTGTGTGTGTTGTATATGAGTCGTGTTTATGTGTACGTGCGAACGTCTCCTCATGTGCGCGTGGTCGAGTTCGAGGAGACATGTTGGGAACTAGAAAGAGACAGTAAAAACCAGAAAGAGAGAGACAGATAGAGAATAAGAGAAAAAGGATTTGAAGGGTTGGGAAGGAAAGAGACGAAAATAGAAAAAGAGTAACAGAGAGAGAGAGAGAGAGAGAGAGTAGTAGGGGTGGGGATTAAATTCATTACTCAACCTGTTTGCTCGGCTCGCTCTTTCACTCTTTCGCGTCGGCCGCCTAATGCCATGAGTGCGAATGCGTGAGAGAGAAAGAGAGAGAGAGAGAGAGAGAAAGAGAGAGAGAGAGAGAGAGAGAGAGAGAGTACGTGTATGAACGAGTTTTCTACTCTTACGTGTACTATAACGTGTATAACTCGAGCCTGCATTAACGTCTTTGCTACGTAATGAAAGTGCTCTACGGTCATTACTTTTTCTCTCTCACTCACTCCATCCTTCTTTCTTTCCTTATTTTACTTGTCTCTCTTGTCTAATATTAAAGAACATTACCGACGAGTAGTAACTCCTACTATTCGATAAGCTTGATAGTATGCACTAGGGGCAAGGGTCAAGAAAACCCGATCGATGATTCCTACCCGTTAGAGTTTCTCAACTTATTGGAAAAATGTCGTCAATTTTCACTTAAAAAACAAAAACACATACGCTGCCATTGAAATACTTTTAAGTAGTTGACAATATGTAATATAATACATGCACAGAAAGTATAGAGATTAGGTTTTATTAATTATTCATACTATACTCATTCGCCGGGAAATTTATTCAGCTGTCGCATTGGAATCGGTAGCGACCATCTGGACCCATCCCCCTCCCCCTAGTTTGAAACGCGTATACGTACCCTGGATCTAATTAAGGAATGGAGAGACTCGTAAACGAAACGAAACGAGACGAAGGTGGTAGAGGAAGATAATAAGGCTGCTTTTGGCAGTCATCGATATCTCTTCGCGAAGAAGAGAAAGACGAGCGAAGTGTGGTGTGAGAAAGAGAGAGAGAGAGAGAGAGAGAGAATCGGAACGGAAGGAGGAGGAGGAGGAGGAGGAGGATGGATTAAGTACGTTCGCCCTGTATAACCTCGGCAGCATCCCTCGAATATATAGAAGATGGTGGCAGGCTTGCGCATGGATACCAGATACGTGCCCTCGTCGATTAATTGTACTCATCTAATTGGGATCTCACCCTTCCTTCCTTCCTTCCTTCCTTCTCCTCTCGTCCTATTACTCGACCTACCTCCAACATCTCTCGCCACTGACTGAAAAGTGGCGTTCGATTTAAAGCATCTAATAATGAGAGAGAAAGAGAGAGAGAGAATCATTCAAAATGAAGAAAAACCTTAAAAAGACTACTATGAAACGAACGAACGAACGAACGAACGATCGTTGAAATTAGCCGCTTCTGACTCCTCTCCTCGGTGTCGTCTTCGCGTCGTCTACTATGAAAATCCACAAAAGTAATAGTAGTAGTAGTAGCAACGTAAGAGTGTTGGTAGAATGAGATGGAGAACAAGTAGGAAGGGAAGAAAAAGAAGAAGAAGGTTGTGACGGTAGAAGGCTCGCTTAATTAGAATCTTCGTTAAGGGAACGTAGAGGGGCTCTGGGCCGCTTCCGAGAGACCGTCGCGTAAAAACGTAAGAACTATTTTCATTAAACTCACGTTGCTTGCCTCGAAAGTCTTCCACTTTTGCGTGCGCGCGCGCGCGAGAACGCGACCAACGACGACCAACCAAGCAAGGCTAGTATAGCAAGCGAGAAAAGAGGAGAATAAGCACATTTCGTTATATGAAATGGAACTCTGGGATTTTTTACGACACAACCATTTCATCCTCGAACACGGTTAACGAGCACGCTGCAATGATTAATCATCGACCAAACGAACGAACGAAGGAAAGCTGCTGCTGCTGCTGCTGCTGCTGCTGCTGCTACTGCTGCTACTGCTGGAAAGAAGATTCTAAAAAGTTTGTCCATTTTCGATTGAAAATCGATCGAATTTTCGGTAAGTTCTTGTTTTTTTTTTTTTTTTTTTGCACGTACATATATATATACATTTACCTACATATCTAGCACGTGTTAGGATCCCCTTTAACCAACAACGCGTTTCACGCGGGAACACGAGGCATCGTTTGTCGTTCACGTACTTTTTACCGAGCACAAGCTTCGGCACTTCGGTTAATCCGAATGCCTCGACTATAACGGGTGTATTTTGTATTATTTGATTTACGATACTCTAAGGAAATTCGTACATCAACGACAATTGGGAACTTGAATGATATGCCAAGATCTATAATGACGTATACACGATTCGAGATCAATCGTAGACAAGATTTTCATCTATTTAACTAAAAATGAAATAAGGGATATAAAAAGAATCATAATAGAACACCCGGTATTGTCGAAGTAACGATATAGCAGGAACACTCGAAACACGCGGCCTATTCCCTGCTTGAACGAGGGAAATACGCATACAAGGAGGTTTAACAGGGTGAATATAGAAGTGGCTCCCTCTATAGAAGTCTCGGAGGTTTCCCTCCACAAGGAAAAGGGATGGAATGAGGAAGAAGGACATAGGTGTAGTAGTACCTACACGACAACGATAATACCTGCACGCGTGCACGAGTAGTAATAAGACAAAGACGAGAAAAAGGAATGAAGGGGAGAGAAAAGGTGCTTCGAAACAGTGTGGGTTTCAGAAAAGGAACTTAGGGTGGGACAGCTAAGGGAAGATATAAGCGTAATAGAAAACAGAGAACGCGGCAATGCCATTAGTAAAATTACCGCTTACAATATTACCGATGCGAGCTGGCAGTAGGTATTTACGAAACCCGTCCTAGCCCTTCCGCACCCCTTTGCGATTCCCCGAGATGGCGCCAAAGGCGCACCGTGCCCGTTAAAACCACCCCTACGATCATTCTCTTCAAAGTACGAAAATTTACCACAGGAATACGTCTTAACGCTTTTTCTCACCTTAGTAACTATTTTCTTTTTCTTTTCTTTTTTTTTTACTAACAACTTAAGCTAATGACATTAATTTTTGGACAATTGCAGTTGCACGTAGTAGTGACGTTAGACGAAAATTCCTTTTGGGAAACTTTTATTGATTTCTTTCGGATTCTTGCTTACTAACAAGGATCTAAAAAGATCTATCGATAGTTTTTCCTTTTCATTTAAAAGGAAATTATTCAAAGAAAAATAAAAACAAATAAATGGAAAGAAATTGGTTGAAACGTATATAAAATTGATAGAATAATGCGTTGTCGAAAATAATGAATGTAAATATTAAATTAATTAGAAAGAGAGTTAAAAAGAGAGAGAAATAGAAATAAAAAAAAAAAAAAAACGAGAGAAAGAGAGAGAAAGAATTTGAACGTTTCGTCACGCCGAAAAAGGTACCGTACGTGGTTTATTTTTTTTTTTTGTTACCCATACGTTTGAACGAACTGCAAAGAGTCGATCGATTTTTCGTGCGCACTGCGACCAAGTTATTCGAACGAATCGCGTCGAAGGAGTAACGGATGGATAGGCACATAACGGAGGATCGGCGGGAGAACGCGCGGTCACTGATTTAACGCGGCACAATTGAATCCAATTACAACTGCCGCACGGCGCACCACCACCAACCACCACCACTACCATCACCACTACCAACAACGCCACCGCCATCACCCATTGGGGGGACCGATGGTTCTCATGTCAGTTAAAACCAACTTTGCATTTCTTCTACCTGTTTAACTCGCCTAAGATTCTCCATCAAACTATTACACCCCATTGTCTTATTATCAAATACAACGTGTAAAATGAAACAAAAGAAAATTAATTAAACAATATATATATATATAGACCTCTTTATTATTATTATTATTATTAATTCTAATTTGTAATAATACTCGCGTGTGGGATCTCGTTGTTTCGCCCAAGGTTCTTTTCACAATTTGTGCAATGCACACGTTGTACGATGAAAAGCTAATGGCAGTCTGAAATTATTGATGTGTCTCAACGAACATTTCGTAGCCCTCCCACCCCCCCCCTTCCCCCGATCATCGACGTTACACACGTAACTCTACGTCGAGTTGGTAGCATTAATTAAATGAAAGGCTCATACACATTTATATGTACATATGTACCATCACGTCCGTGTAAATTCGTTTCATTCATTAACAATTTCAATCCTTTTCTTAAAACGAAACTCACAGTCACGCAGAGGAAACCCAATGGATTCGTTAAATGTAAAATTAAAATTACTTGCTACCGTGGAGAATATGTATCGTTAATAAATTTACTTCGAAAGGAGAGGAAAAGAGAAAGAGAGAGAGAGAGACAGAGAGAGAGTGAGTGAAAGAGGGATGGAAGTTTGAACGAAAAAAAAAAATAAAAGAAATAGGAGAGAGAGAGAGAGAGAGAGAGAGAGAGAGAGAGAGAGAGAGAGAAGGCCGAGGTAAAATAGCTAATAAAGAAGTCATTTAATTTTCCATCCTTTTCTTCCCATTCGATCGAGCAAAGTTCCGTCGTTATCTTAATTAAGTTTCAAGCCGACGAGCACACGTGATCGCCGCATAATCGCTTCGGAGTCCATTAAATGGATGGAGGAGGAGGAGGAGAAGGAGAAGGAGAAGAAGAAGAAGAATAAGAAGAAGAAGAAGAAAGTAAGAGAAAGAGAGAGGAAAAAAAAACAAGCAAAAAGAAAAAGAACCAGAAAAAAATGAGGATCCAAAGAAACGTTGAACGGACATCGAAAGAACACGTTTATCGCACAGATAGAAGCTTATACCCTATCTTTGAACTTTTCAAATTATCATACCGAATTCGATGAGAAAATCTCTTTCTCTTTGGGTTATTCATCGTTTCCGCATCGATAAAAGTGTCCTCGATAAGATCGCTGTGCTGGATGTAACGTACGGTGAACGAACGAAGGAGGTGAGATCGTAAGAAAAAGAAGAAGAAGAAGAAACAAAAGGAAAAGATAGAATGAAAGAACGGTGTCCAAGTATTCATCGTCTTTGATCGATTTCTGCTTGGTCTGCGGTCCTCTCTCAAGCGGCTCGTCGAAACGAACGCTTGCCGAGCAACCGAAGCAACGTAATCCGTCTGTCTCGTACTAGATGGCGTGCTTCAGTAGCTGGTCTACTGGGCGCCCCTGGCTGTTCATTAGGGGCCGCATTGTCCGCTAACTAAGTACGCCCGACCCGACCCTTCTTCCTACTCCTAAAACTCCCCTCTCCTCATCCACCCACCCTTCAACCTGCTACGCAGCTTTTCCTTTTCCTCCTACCCTCTCTTTCTCTCGCTCACTCTGATGTCTCCTCTCCTTTGGCCAATATCCAACGGGAGCAGGATTAGCTGCTAGCCATCAGCCCCTCTTCACGATTCCCCTTTGCACTCCCACTCTCTTGCACTCACTACTCTCATTCCTACCGACCTACACATGCCGTGACACTTGACAATTTTACCTACTAAAAGACTCTAACTAATACCGATTATGTAATAATACTCTAACTATTAAGTATATACTACCTAGAATCCGTAAAATCCGTACGTAGCATCCGTAAAAATGTGGCTTCTATTGGACATTTGTTTTCTTTTACTTTTCTATTAATCATATTATTTGTAACATCGTTGAAATTTTATTCTACTGTTATTGTATACTATTCCTACTTCTCCTTGTCCTTAGTCTATCTATCTTTATCTTTCTCTCTCTCTCTCTCTCTCTCTCTCTCTTGTCTTCTATCCAATACGCTCCCAAGTCAGGTCGCGCAATGTATAGTCCATTGTGTCCACGATAGAATCCAATCAAGGGGCTGGCAAGCCACTTTAAAGCATCGACGTCACGGCCAATCAAACGTCTCCCTTGCACATGCAAATACATGTCGACATATATAATATATATATATACATTCGTAGTAGTATTCGTTAGCTACGTTAACTTATTTAGCTCGACGCCTTCATTGTTTTAACCTTTGACTTATTGTGTTCTCTAACAATTAAGAGAAAATAATCCAAAGTGAACAAAAAACATCATCTTATACGAACCCGAATGAAGTTTAATCATCAAATAAGAATGATTAATTTCTAACACACACACACACATCTACGTAAGTTTTATAGTTAAATGAATGTAACTACAAAGAATGTAAGTATAAATATAATAAATATAAGGTTAGAGTGTAGTCGTGCGTTAATTCCATTCGTCCTCGTTGCCGACTAACGAATGTGCATTACAATTACCGAGCTATGGAAATTCAGTTACGCCTACTACCCGTACAGAGTAGTGCGCGTGGTTTGAGTTATATGCCAAGTGAGAGAGAGTGAGTGAGTGAGAGAGAGAAAGGGATGAAAGAGACGGAAGGAGAGGGAGAAAGCCGACACGAACGAACGAACGAACGAACGAACGGACGGACGTATGGCTAACTTGGCCGCCCCTCGATGAACCAACCGAGGTCGCCGGGTCCGTATTATCCGCTCGGTATAACTAACCGTATAAATACGAGCCACCGGAAATTAGTCTTTGCGACTCGATCGCGAGCCACGCCATAACGCCACTACGCCTCACCATCATTCCCACCTATCCACTCCATCCAATCCACCTCATCCTCCTCTCATCCTCGTCCTATTCCTCCTCTTCATGCTACTACTGCTAAACCTTTCTCGACATGTGTTCCATCTACTCTCTTGATCCTAATCTCGTTTAACAGATATACGAATTCCTTTGCTATGTCAAACGAACGACATATACTTTTTTTCTTCTTTACGAAAGAAAACGTTTTTGAGCAAACTTGTACGTTCTAATTTCTATCGTTTTGCTTTTTCTTCACTTACTTCTTGCTGGCTTTTTGGAACGACCTTGGAACGACGTCAGCGTCCTGGAAACGATTTAACATAACCTGTAACAGAATAATTAAAGACTAAATTAGAAAGGCTACTCTCGCCATATACTAATTGAAGAGGAGAGGGTATGAGGGTATGAGGAGAGGTGGGGATTGGTAAGTCTCTAACGAGGCTGAGGTTCCTTATCGAGAACCTGCATAAAGCGGTCGGACACGCGCAACGACGCGCGCGGGACAACATAGTAGGTGGCACTTAACGGACCCGCATAAAAACTTTCCTTTTTTCCGCTTCGATAAGCTTTGCCGAAAGAAAAGAGAACAAGAAGAAGAAAAATAAGACGACAGTAATCGTCGGGATGCGAAAAAGGCCTTCCGATGCAGAGACTCCTACCTTGTGTGTCTTTTAAAAGCCTAACTCCCCACTTACCTAAACCCCCTACCGTCTTCTCTCCCTTAACGACCTGCTTTAATTCGAGTCGATCGTAATGACGATTCGTTAGCTACCTAACAACCCCCTACCCCATCGTCGGAATATCAACCTTAATATCGCTTTATAAAAGAAAGAAACTCAGCAACCATCCGATAAACGATCGTCTCTCGTTCAAGTTAATGACGAAGGAAACTATTTTACTTACGTACATGGGCATACGAACAAAATTTAGTCAATTTACGAGTCTACAATGTAAGACCAAAATTCAGTCATTGAATTTTTTAAACAAGTTTTTACCTAAATCGGTATATTTATAGGGTGGTATACTGATTTCTACATGTATCAAAGTTAAAGTAGAATAAACACAACGGAGTTAGGTGACTTTTCCCGCGCTATTTGATCGATGCCGTTTTCTGTAGTGACCGATCGTCAGGTATAGACGATCATAGCGTTAGAAAAGAGAACCCTGGTAACGGAAGAATGAGCAAGAGAGATGAATAGATACCTTAGCGAGTGAAAGAAAGAGAGAGAGAGAGACACGTGTACACATACAGAGAGAGAAAAAAAGAGTGGGAGAGAGAGGGCCCGACCGTCTCGCAATCTCCTTTCGATCCAATATCCGAGTTTTTTGACAGCAATTTCGGTCACGTCCGATAATATATCTGGATCATTAATATAAAGCTCGGCCCACACACCGCGCGTCCCTCACGGGGAAATTGCTTTTCAATCCCCTGCAGCGGCCTCCGCCGCTCCGGCAGATCTACTCTCACCACTGACACAACCTCTACCTCTGCACCCCCTCCCAGAACATACCCAACTAACCACCCACCCACCCATCCACCTACCAACCACCCCTTCTTCCTTCTTCTTCTCTCCTATAACTTGACTCTCCTCCTCCCTCTCCGCACGACTTCATTCCCGTCCTTTCTTATTTCTTTTGACCATTTTATTTGAACAAATATTGTCAATGAAAACCATGCAAGAATAAGCTTGCAGTATATTACTCTTTTAAATGCTAAATCTAATTTTCTAAACTAAATAAAATGAACTAATATACGAGTGAGATCGTGTAAGTGTTTTCTCTATCGTTTGTCTATTTTATTTTTACGATAAATAGAAAGAAAATACAAATCTTTTTTATTTTATTACTTTAAAATCATAGAAGAACAATCTGTTGCATTACTTCGATGGTACCTAAATAATATTTTGTAAAAGAACAAAAGAAACTATTATAATATAATATACGGGCGAGATCGCGTGTAAATGTCTTATCCATTGTTTGTCCTTTATATTTTTGAGATAAGAGGAAAATATAGATAACTGATTAGGCGAGCAGTGTTCGGTCTTTTTATTATTTAACTCGGTCTCTATCGGGTCTCTAACGAGCCGTACAACGAACACAACGCCGGCGGATGCGGGTTTGTGCGAGCCGTTTAAAACGTTCACAGTAGAAGGAGATATACGTTTTCCCTTTATCTCTCTTTCTCTCATTCGTGCGTCCAAGAGTACTGTTTGCTTTTAGGCACGGACGTGCTAATCGATCGTGCATATTTGATTGCCATTTACCAAATGCAACTCGCATCGCCGTTGTTGCTTCCTAACCCTCTCTGTCTCTCTCTATGTGTGTGTGTTTCTCTTTTATAATGGTGAGCTTCGTAACTTTGGAGTTAAGATGAGTGTGAAAAAAAATAAATAAAAAGAATCTTACGATAGATGTATTCGTCGACGACACCAATCACCGACGAGTATAAACGTGGTGGGGAAGATTCGACGCACGTTATTCGTTAGCATAAACATAACGAAAGGCACGTTCGGTGAATGCGCTTACTCTGCTTGTTGGATTTGTTCGTTGAAATAAAGGGAATACCATAGGGAAAGACGAACGAGTAGGTACTTCCAAGCTGAAAGAGCTTTATAAATTGGCAGCCGATCGCATTGAATGCATTTTAATATCCTTTACCCACACGATCTCCAATATGGCCATTTTCTAGATTCCCGTAGAATCAATAAAAGTCCTTGCATCATGCACGACGATACGTACGTACTACCATACGTTATTCCATCGAGAAACTGTTGGAATAAAAATCTAATAACAACCGAGTTGTAACATCATCTCATCTAAACTTGCAACTACAGTTTTATATAAACATAGATATGTATATGGATGATGAAACCATTCCCTGTAGTCAATCTGTATAAAATTAATTCTATTCCGATTGTTTTTTTTTTTTGAACAAATGGATCCTTGCCAAAATCCCAAATACATTAACAATGCTAAAGAATTTCAATTTCAATTCTATAATCTAGATATATTACCAAAGGTACAATATATAATGTATTCCCAAATTTTGTAACGCCATGCCGCACCCCTTTAAACGAGACAACATCCATGACGATTCGCGAATATCGGCCGATGCGGAAAATCCTGAGAGAGAAAAAAGTTTCTTTTGGAAATAGAGGCAAACGGGCTAGGCACGCGCGCGTCTTCCTACACTTCTCTTCAACCCCTCTCATCCATCGTCGACAATATCGAGGATGGCCGAAAGTGAAAAAGTAACTAATGTAAGAAAGAGACAGAGAAAAGGAAGGAAAGAAAGAAAGAAAGAAAGAAGGAAAAGCATAACCAAGGTGAACGTAGTATCTATACAGCACCGTTACCAACTCAAAGCTGTGTGTACGGAACACCCTCCATAAAGAAGATCCCCTCAATCAGATAAAAAATGTATTATAGCCGCCATGATACAGGACTCAATACTTCGACGGAGCTTCCAAGGGAAAAGGACGGCGTATCCTCCTGTAGGATCCCATCCCTTACTCCATTCCCTATCCCTATCCCTATCCCCTCTCCTTACTTTTCTAGATACTTACCCCCACTCTTAACTTTTCCATTCTTTTCTCTCTTTCCTTCCTTCTTTCTACATTTACGTACGTGATACACGCGTTTACATTCACCTATATTGATGCCCCCCCCCATCTCTTTCTCTTTCTCTCCCTCTCTCTCTCTCTCTCCCTCACCTTCTTCTACTACTATCTATCTGTCTGTCTTTCTCGTGCACACGTCGAGTCTCGTACTCTCCTTTCCTGGAAATTGCTATCGAGCGATTCAACCTCGAATGCAGATCGCTGCACTCTCCGACTCTTCGGGATGACATTCGACGAAATTAGATTCCAAGGAAAGGAGAAGAGACGACACGCGCGCGCGCACACACATCCACACACACACCCTCGCTCGAGATGTTGCTATCCTTTCCGATTTTCCTACTGCATTCTACCAATGCTCATCCTTCTCCTTCCCTTCTACCAACCCTTCCGTCTCAGTCTCGTCCTACTCGTCAATCGGTTTGTCTTCCGGACCAAATCAACCCTTTTTCAACCACGATTCAAATCTTCTTTTTAAAACAACCCTTTGTGATTTATCTCTACCCAACATATACGAAATCCCAAATAATATTCAACTTATGCCGATTGCTTAACGACATCATGACATTTCTTACACCAACTTAAATCCTTCGTAGCAAACGAATGAAGGGGTAGAAAACAACATTGTTCATCACATATTGCAGTAGTACCGTTTACTCGTTGGACCCTACCGTACAGAGAAACAACACCTAAGTGGTTGATAAAAAAAAAAAAGTACGTGACTTTTTGTCGTACACAAAGATTCCTCCTTGTTTAACACGCAATAAGATTGAAGATGATTTTTTAGAGATTTGGTGGCAGCTGGGTGGAAGAGGGAAAAACTGAGATGAAAGTTTGAACGTTTCTAAGAGAATATTAAAGTGGAAAACGACGAGGCAAGTTGAGAACCGCCGTTGGCAAACGTAGCGACCAACGGACGCATCTAAGTTATTTACTCGAGAAGGATAGAGAGATAGAAAGAAAAGGGAAGGAAGGAGAGAAAGAGACGAGTGGAACGAACGGCCAGATATCCAGGGAGTCTGTCAGTGGAAACATCGAGGGGTAATTTTATCCGCACTTAGCAGATGGATTCACCCTCGTGCCACCACACGATACCCTTCTCCTTCTCTTTCTCTTTTTTACTTTTCTTTTTATTTTTATTTTTTCTTCTTACTTTTATTCTTTCTTTATCTTGGTCTTGTTAATCCATCGATAAATCGATCGATAACATTCGATTATCCCTATTCTCGGTATTTAACACGTTGTTAGTTACTTTCCCCTTTTATATAGGTTACAGAAACCTTAACAATACCTTTTTTACATGTATGAGATTTTTCTTAGAAGTCAACAGCACACAAAGTATACCGAACGATCACCCCCCACCCAAGTACTGATCGTGAAATCCTTGGGATAAATAAAATCCTTGACTTATAAAACGTTCTCACATAGAACCGGACTCTTAAACGTTCCCATGGTGTTCTAATGCACGCGCATAAGATGACTCCTGATGTGCATCATGAGATAATGAGTCTCATCCGGACCGAGCAAAAAGTTGCCACGAAATTGGCGACACGTGTGTACCATCGAGTTAACAACCAAAGACGAATGGGAGTAAAGGAAATACTAATAATACTAATAATAAAAATAATAAGAAGAATAACGATGATGATGATACTTCGGAGAAAAAGAAAGAGAAAGAGAAAGAGAAAGAGAGGAAGATCATTTTTCAAAGAGAAAACTCATCAACCTTTTTGCTTTGCAATTTTGTTCTCTGCCTAATCAAAAATAAAGTCAAATAATTTTGAAAATTATCCTAATTCTATAATCAGATATGTGAATTTTTGATGAATATGGAAAATGTAAATTTAAAGAATTTATTATGCAAAGTACTGATATTATGCTAAATATTAGAAAGAAAAACTAAAAGGTAATTTGTATATTGGATCACTGACGCGTAAGGAACCTTGAAAAAAAAAAAAAAATTGGATAAGGAAAAGGAAGAAGGGAGTCATGAAAAACGAAGTGATACGCCTCGAGCATTATCGCGACATTCGCATTTTTCATCGAAGGGTAGGAGGGAGGTAAAAAAAAGAATAAAATATATAACGTTGTAAAAGAAAACCAAACAAAAGAAAATAAAAAGTAACGTTATAATTGTGCGTGGCACGAACGTTTATTTCGTCATGTCCCCGTAGCGAGAATGCTGAGACTTTGTACAAGGAGTATGACGAGTGCAGTGCAAACATTGGCGCATATGTGCGCTCGTTGCTTCAACTTTTCAACATATGAACAGGTATGAAAGGGAACAAGAGAAAGAAAAAAAGGAAGAAGCGTAAGTAAATTTAAACTTACACAGTTGGATTTTGGTATAGTCGACTATAATGTAAGTCCCAATACGAAATAAACGCATCGTGTGGTAACTAGTTGGCGGTCGTCGTGCCAGGATATGACGAACGTGATAAAAATGAAGGCGGAGTTCTCTCACCTCTTCCCCAACCCAACCCAACTGAACCCAACCCAACCCCTAACTCCCTGCTCCACTCTAATATCTTCCCTCGACAACTCCGTCGCATGCCCACAGCGTTAATAACATTAACGCAAGTAATGTAATTGAATACGAACTGGCTACACGACGGAGCTTCGTCAAAGTGCACGATGAGGATACTTTGTTCATTTCCCCCGAAAAATTTTACCATCATTACTGAAATATGTCTGTCCTATGCTGGATGACTGACAAGTCTTTAGCAAATTAATTAAAGTCAATGAGGTGTTATAGTTTCATTCTTTTCAGACTCGACCATATCTCGTCTATGTTATGCAAAAAGTCATTTATTACAAATAAATTAACTTTGGATTCATATAACATAGCAGTGTGTTAAGGCATTACCAAAAAGTATACATTAACTGAAATCAACATTTCTTTGATTAACAATAATACGGATCAACATAAATGTTAATTAATGAATAATTACTGAACATAAACGATATAAAGATGTATAGTACATTCGTTTGACGATGAAGAGTTGGAATTCTGGGTATGCATTTAAGGAGAACATTATAAAATTTCTGCTTGACACGCGTATTAGGCGTAGGACTTTTTATTGGATTAACCGTTTTTCTCAGGACAACTTAACAACGGTGATCAAAGGAACCGAAGAAGAAGAGCAAGTCGAGCGGATGTCGCAGCACTTTAAAGGGTTCCTTCGCGACGTTAACGAATAAGAGTAAGGGAGTAAGTTGAAGAAAAAAAAAAATAAAAAAAAAAAAAAAGGACAAGAGAAACGCAAAGAGACAGCTTTAAAAGTCCGAGCTGTACCAATGAAACGCGATCGTTTTAACGCGCGATAAACTTTTAAAAGGAGAGCCGCGTTAAAAGAACGGAAACGAATGGAGAGACCACCCGCGATGTCTGCAGACCTTTCTTAAAAAGTGCACAAACAGAAGGAAGGAAAGAAAGAAAAGGAGGGAGTAGTTGGAAAAAGAGAATTTCTTCAGGATCCTGCACGGGTTAGCGGTTAACGGTTTGAACTAAAACTGAATTTTACATTTGCTCGTCGATAAATATCAACTTACCTCTCGTTGCATCTTGCATCGATAGCGTAACCTATCACGTTTGGTGAAAAAAAAAAAGAAAAAAATAAGGAAAAGGGAATTTCATTTTTTAAATAACATCGATCGATGAAAAGGGTTACTCTCTTATTTATTCGAACGAAACAAAGACTCGCTTTTCCCTTTGAAATAAAAAAACAAGAAGAGAGAAACTGAGTGAAAGAATAAGAGGAAAAGAGAAAAAAAAGAGAGGGGCAAAAAGGGAGGCAATTTAAATTCAGTTGGAAGCTTCAAACGGACCTGACGCACGTAAAACGACCTTCTATCGTCGTAACGCGTGCGTACGTCGTCGAAAGAGGACGGAGGGCTCACGGCCCAGTGTCGTGTTTATTTTAACGGTGCCCTCTCTCTCTCTCTCTCTCTGTCTCTCGCTCGCTCGCTCGCTCTCTGCGTCACTCCTAACCGGTACGGCTGGCAATATAAAGTTAATGACATTTGATCCCATAACGTCGAAAGTTAATTCCTTTCGGTATTAATACGGAGAGTGCATCCACGGTAATGAGATTGCATTGAGCGCGAGGGGGATGATATAAGGGGTCGCTTATAAAGCTTACCCCGTAATAACGTATTGTCCGACACATAGGTGCACTAACGCATCAACCGGCACACAACAACTCACCAAGCAACCATCCACCTATCTATCCCAAGTCCAAGCAAGCGTGATATTCGGTTGCACCGAGAGTCAAAAGTTACGGGGATATGACGACGCGTCACCTGCGTGCGACCGAGCCACCGAGCCACCGAGCCCACCATCGCTATCAACCCTGTCGACGATCGATGCTTTCGCCTTCCTATATCGGCGCCGCTTTAAGCTTTACCGGGGTGCCCGATGTTGCTTCCGCAGTAACAACACGTCATTGATACCCTACACTTCAATTCAACTAATAGGAATCCAGGAATCCAACGTGTAACTTATCAATTATATTTAACCCCCATGTTATTTTTTTCCTAAGTGACCATAAAACGTAAATGAAATTTGTTCGTTCGTCCATCTGGTCTTCGTATCCAAACTAAAATCAAATTTTCACTAGGTCTTTCCTCTTGATTACAAGTAATCACTCTCTCTCTCTCCGGTATACATTTTGAGCGACCAGATGGAAATACCTTTTTATCGTTTATGCTCTATGCCAGGAGGAGGGTTGAATTAAAAGGGAGGAAAAGGAGATGACGAGGCATCGTTCGATTTCGAATAAAGTTAATTGGAAAACATTGTTCGGCGAGACGAGACACGAGTTGGAGACAGGCCGAGGAGAGGAGAGGAGAGGAGGTGAGGTGAGGGATTGGGGGCTAGCGAAGGGAGTGGGTGGTGGTAGTGGTGGTAGTGATAGCGATAGGGAACAGAAAGAGAGAGTGAAGCAGAGAAACGGATGCCGCTGGGAATCGAGGGATCGGGTGAGTTAGCGAAAATTAATATTCCATATCGCTCCATCGAATCGTACAACGACGAGGGCAACCGATCGAAGCAGCGTCGACAGCCAGTCGTGCTGTCGATAAAACAGATTCCTACCTAACCAATCATTTATAACTTTATATTTTTTACATTTTCTTCTTCGTTTCGAATTATCAAACAAAAAAAAGAAAAAACAAAAAAAAACAAAGAAATCCTTTTATTCGATTATCGGAACTATCGTAGACGTAGACGCGTCGAGTGTTAGCCTACGTCTCGTCGAGAAACATAACACTAGGAAAAAGAAGAAGAGACTAAGGTGAATCCTATAAGCCTGCAAGAGATTCTAGGATCGCAAGTAGATTCTTGGCTCCTGATATCTGAAAACGAACGCGAACGTGTGTTGGCACGAGCGAAGCACGTGGCATCTCACAGTCCTTGACAGTTTTCTAATAGAACTCGTAAATACTGTTTAAGGGGGCTGGGGGGATACTTCAAAGTGAGTTATATACATATATATATATATATTTTTTTTGTCCTCCTTTTTTTCCTTAACGGAATCGTAAAGAAACTTGTTTCAAGAAAAGTTTTCGTATGACAAGTTGTCATAAATAAATTACGTAGCGGTCGCATCAAACGCAGATCGAAGTAGTGTTGAAAGTCATTAACATCGGATTAAACTAATGGATCTATTTATCTCTCTCTCTCTCTCTCTCTCTCTATCTTTCTCTTTAATCCGTTATTGCATCTTTAATAAATCCCGATTACATCTGCTATCGAGTTGGTATTATCAGTCGCATAAATAATCACAATTCTATATATTATATCACACCCATAACGCTCATTGTATACGTTTTATCCCTCGTTGCTGTGGAATAATTTACGAATATCGAAAGTTCCCTCTCTCTTTGTCCTCTTTTGCCATCATCCTCCCGTACTTGCAACACAATTCGTTTGACGTAAAACTGTACCGCGAAATATGACGGGAATGAAATCGAACGAGCTCGAACTAGTTGGTAGGTAGGTAGGTAGCTAGGAGAGTAGCTACCATCCGCGACCTGACGATTTTCGTTGTTGTTGTTGTTGTTGTTGCTGTTGCGGGTACGATTATTATCGCGTGAGAGTAAACGAGTAGTGAATGACCATACAGTGAAAGAAAGAAAGAGAAAGAGAGATGGGTGGCTAATACCTAAATAATTGGCGGTCGTTTCGCGCCAGATTTACGAGGCAATAATTGGAAAGAACGTTGTTTTCCGCGCTCGCACACGCAACACCCGTTGGTTGCTATTGCTTAGTCGCACAAACGTATGAAAACGCGGCTTACGTACCAACCACCACAACAACACGTTCGGAGGTTTTTCGATCGGTCGTTCAAAATTCGCACGTTTGCGGTGAGCAAACGCACTCCACCATCACCACTACTATCACCACCACCATCACCACCACCATCCCACTACTTTTGCTTCTGCTGCTGGATGCTCCAACCACCTCTCTCCTCCTACCCAGCAACGTTCAACCGTAATACTCCGTAACTGTATTGCAAATTAGCCAGGCGCGGGTATTAATTCGTTACCAGCGAGCACCTGACCAACCGACGAACGATCTATAATTATAATAATAACAATGACCGTCGCATAAAGAGAGAAAGAGATAGAGAGATATAGAACTCTAATTGACCATTTAATATTTAGTATTCTCGTGAGAATTGTATCGAACAACCTAGCAACGAAAATCTATTGTTCCAACGATTATCTCTAACTACTTGAAAAATACCCTATTTTGCTTATCTATATATGAACTATGAAGAAACAAAACAAAAAACGTGCTAATTAGTATTTACTCTAAGCATTCGATTAATTCGATCGAATAATTTTCACGTTTGTAGATCGACATGAGATTTTTGTTAGCGTGTGCAATTAATTATACAAGTATTCCTATCCTCATAATATCAATTTATAACAATCAATATGTTTATTGTAATACAATATTTCCAAATTCCTATAAATAGAAATATATTTTAGAATTATTAAACGTGTCTTTTAATAAAATCTTCTAACCCTTTCTAAAATCTGATTAATCAATCAACTGTGTATAGTCATTTAAATATGACACCATTCAGTTAAGGAACGCTTTTAATCGAAAAATATATTGGTGTCGTGAATTAATGAGTTAATCGATAAGTGAATTTCGTTAACGATCATCAACAACGTGTCCAGCCACGTACGTTGTCTAACACATCTGTTTCTGGCATCTATTATTATTAACCTTAAATGAACGACATCGTAATATAACCTCTTAATGGATCCACGCTGGTACAACATTTTCATTATGCTTCAAACAACGCCGATCAATTGCCGTTCAATATTGTTCGCGATAATAAGTGTTGTTCGTCAGGAAAAAAGAAATCTACTCAAATGATTTTAATAATATTCTTAATATTTGTAAATATTTTTCATCGTTTATGAAGAAGAAAAAAAAAAAGAAAAAAATTAAGAACGTTAAAGATTCGTTTAAATAAACAGGACAATGTACGCCATATTTCACGTTATTGAGAAAGAGAGAGAAAGTGAGAGAATAGACGTTATAATGACGGCATAATGCGATTATTATATCTAGAGGAAATAATCGGCTTATTAATCGGGTCTGTGAGATTGAAAAAGCGGGTGCATTTGATTATAGAGAAAAGAAATAATGCTAGGTAAAATTAGATACAAAGAAGGGGAAAAGAAAGAACTTACTACTCCCTTTTGCTAAATCGAATCGACGGGGCGAGAAAAAAATGTATTACGTGTAGTATATGTGTGTGTGTATTATATAGTAAAACTCACTTAGGTTATTCCTAAAGAAAGCGGAAAAAAAAAGAAAAAAAAGAAAATAAAAGTATATATGTATGTGTGTGTTCGTATTGTTAGCTTTGTCGCCATTCGGAAGGCCAGATAAGGCACAGTATAAATTTGTAAACGCCCTCATAAGAGCCTTCGGATCGAAATCGTACACCCGAACAAAGTCGCCGTCGATGAAAACACAATGCCGTAGATCGGCCGATGATCAACTACCATTAATCGGCCGATGATCAACTACCATTAATCGGCCGATGATCAATTACCATTAATCGGGGTTATCATTTGGATATTCAGCCCTCTATGGGCCATTAGAAAACGTCAATGATCGGCCGTTAGTTGTCATCCTTTGCCCGGCGATTTGCCATCCAAGGGCCTGTTTTCAAACTTTGTATGGGCAACACAACGTGTACGCGTCTAAAGAAAGAAAGAGAAAGAGAAAGAGAGAGAACGAACACGTTTACGAGGTGTAAGATTTATGACCAAGCTGTAACCGCACCTGCAGCCACCTGGTTTCTTTTCTCCATCAGACACGGTGGTAGCGGTGATGGTGGTGGTGGCAGCCCTGCTTCTCGCTAGATTGAGATTACAAAATCCACATACACCCAACGCTAACGCCAACACCAACGGCAACGGCAAAGCCAAAGCCGACACCCTGTGCCGTATAAATGACGCATATTGCTTCCTAGCGAAATTAAAGTATAGATATGTCCAAAGATAAATTCTTCTCTTCTTCTTCATCTTCATCTTCATCTTCATTTTTTTTTTCACCTTGGATCGCATAAACATTTATATTCGCTAATTTAACAATTTTCTTTTCCTTTTAAGAAATTAAAGTACAATATAATAAATTAGATTGATTAACTCTTTGGGGCACCATGGTATTATTAAATAAAACATTAAATAAAGAAGAAAAATAAGAATAAGAAGAAGAAGAAGAAGAAGAAGAAGGAACGAGAATGATCTCGTTTAACAACGTATTCGAGAAAACGCCAAAGAGCTTTTACAGCGACAAGAGGGGTATTAAAGACGATCGTCTCGGAATATTATATTTGATTCTAATCTACCAAATAGGATGGCGGTCTACTTATTCACGCATGCCTCCATTCTCGGTTACTACTCGCTAGCCGAGAAACAGCCGGGAAAAATGTTGTCACATCGATAGATACAAGCAGCCCGGAAAAACGTCGCGGAAAATCATGCGAATGGGAGGAATGGGGCGCGTATTTGTTATCTAAAGCACGAGATCGGTAATCGAATCGTAAATTTGTCATTGTGATTACAATGATACGAAGCTATAAAAAAGAAAAGCAAATAAATAAATAAATAAATAAAAACAAAATGAAATAATAAATAAAAGGAAAAGAAAAGGAACAAAAAAAAATACAAAAGAGAGAGAGAGAGAGAGAGTGTGTGTGCGGTGGAAAAAGGTGGGGAAATCGATAAAAGCAGAAAATAAAAGTAATAAAAATCAGGGTGAGCTATCGTTTGTCAGGTTCTACGTTGGTGGCACACGAGAGAAAGCAATTTTATGATTTGAAGGTAGAAAAGGATAGCGCGGCTTTGGGTGCTACTCTGCTGCTCGGCTTCTTTTTCGCTCGATCGAACCGATCGAGCACCCTCGAAAAATTATATTTGATTCTAATCTAGCAAATGGAATGGCAGTGCAGCCTATTTATTTGCACTTGCTTCCAAACCCGGTCGCTGCACTGTTATTGTCACTGACGTATAACCATCAACCCGTTGTATTTCCACGTAATTCCCAACGTATCTACGTAAACACGTACTATGTATCTCTCTTGTATTAAATTATATACACGTATATATATATATACATATATAGATCGTTTTTTTTTCTTTTCGTTATTTGTTTTCTCCAGTAGTACGCGTCTGCGCCTTACGAAATTCCCGAGAAGCAGCACCCCGTCGTGTGTCAAAGTTCAAACTCCCATACGCATCGTTTTTCAGATTAGTCTGCAGACTTTTCCTTTTTGTTTTTCTTCTTTTTTTTTTTTTTATTCCTCCTACTCTTTTCTTTTCAAACGATATCAAATTTCGCTACGTTTATTCGAGAAACTTTTCTAATAGGGAAAACGACATTATAAGATTGAAAAGGTAAAGGAACAAAAGAAAAAAAAATGAAATGGAAGATCGGCAGATCTTGATTTTAGATCGGTCGATCTTAACGCGTGTGTACTTATCGGTCAATACTTTATCAGCCGTCTAGTGGTATAGGGCAAGTGATCATGGTACTTTTAGACACCAAGCGGCGTGCCTGGACGAAGTAGATATTTTCCAGCGAGTGCTCACCGATTAATAAAGCAATCCTCTATCACGGTAAAGAAAAGAGGAGATGAAACCGAGTTTGCCGTGCATGCCTAAAAACTTAACTTACAAAATATAGTTTTCTTTTATTCTTCTTAACCATTCATTTCCATTGAAATTTAGTGATAGAGAATTAGGAATGTCAAGACTAATATCCATTAGTCGAGATTAGAATAGTCGTCTGATTGGTTAGAACTACGGAGAATGGAAAAGAGACGAGTCTCGTCAGTTCGATTACTAATGGGGGAGGTGTGTCGTCTCCTAACGCACAAAGCTCCATCCCATTCGTTGGACAACAGCGAGAGTGCCACTGTTACTCACTGTCCGATCAATTACAGTGCGCGTTAATCTCAGTAATGTGATATTATCGCGGTCAGCAACGATGTCGTGACAGCAAAGCCTTGCTTGCTTGCTTGCTTGCTTGCTTGCTTGCTATTCCTTCGAAATATTTTGTTTAAACCGCAAAATGTACTGCGTCCCTAGTGTTTTTTTTTTTCTATAAATGATAAATCAAACTATCGACGAATTTCACACCACCGGATTAATACGAGAACGATCACTCGAGAAAGGGTTTGACGATGCCAAAAGGTTGCTTGCTTGTTCGCTAGATTTATATGAAATAAATCGAGAAATTCATCCGGGCGAGAACCAATACCGAGAATTTTCGTATGTAGGTCAGCACCAGTAGCAGCAGCAACACCCACCCAAACTTAATGTCTACGTATGTGTATCAAGTTTAATTTTTTACAAAATAAAATACAAACATGGAAGAAGAAATGAATACCACATCTTAAAAGCATCCTACTAATTACCAATAAAAAAAAAAGTAAAAAAAAAGAAAAGCAAAAATATAAACGATCATAAAGATAAAAAGGAAAAAAGAAAAACAATTCATCGAATCAAACGAATCTCTTATTGTAAGATACCAAAGATAAGGGATGAGAGGAGGAGAGGGTTGTTATGTTATAGTCTTGAAAATCGATTCGCTTAACCGCAACGTAATCGATTATCACCGCAGAATTAATAACCGTTGTCGATAACCACAGCATTCGAACCTTACGTTCGATTAATACGAGCTGGGTTTTGTTCGTATAATTAATACGATCCTAACGAGATTCGCGTATCGTGGTAGCGCGCGAACATTGAACGAGTCAACACACAACTCAACCAACAACCTACTGTATCACGCTCGATGTTGCTGCTACTGCTGCTACACACTACCACCCCTTCTCTTCTCTTCTCCTCGCACCATCCGTACGAATATATTATTCGAATTTGTCGAAAGATCCCGGATGTATATAAACCCTGTCATCGAATTAACAATGTGTTCTACGATGTATTTAACGAAAGAAACAAGAACAACAACAACAAATAGAATACGAAAGAAGATAAAGGGAGTGTATTTTCAAGAATGATAATAGAAAATCGAGTAGAGATAGAAATGGAAATGTTGTCGAACGTGAAGAAAGAGGAGAAAAAGAAGATAGAGAAAGAGAGAGAGAGAGAGAGTGAAAGAGAAAAAAGTTGGTGGGTTAGTGGTAGCGGTGGTAAACGGGGGGTGGGAGGGATAGTGTCGTGAAGTAAATAGGACTCCTACTCGTTCTGCCGTAAAATTGTATGTGAAATTGTGCGATGTGTCTTACGAATTGAATCGCCGGAAACGACATTGATTTTATTGCTTGTTTCCAGTGATACGGTACACCTCCAAGCCGAGCCACGTGATCTCTCCACGTCTTTCTCCTTCTCTCTCATTCTCTCATCTCACTTTATTCCACTTTGCTCTTCCATTTCCGTCAGCGAGTACTTCCTCTTACAGATAACGTCGAGTACGAGTAGACACGTACGGATTATTCAACACGATGTTGACGAGCGCTAATGTAAACCAAGGGAATAGTAATTCTCCTCTACGAATCGAAACGCGCCATTGGAAAAAGTCGAAATTACTATCTCGTTCTAACTGATCTTCCTCTTTCCGACCATCATCTCCGATTTCTAAGAGGATTCTCTCGCTTTCTCTTTCTCTCGGTTAACTTTGTCGGATCGATCGATAATTAATTTTTCTCGATAGCAAGAAATAAGGTGTAGAGATAGCTCGAGTTAGGGTATCTACTACTTTGCCCGAAGTGATTCAGAATCGTAATCGCCGTATAAATCCATTACCGTTCTCCTCCTCCTCCTTCTTCTCCTTCTTCTTCTCTTCCACCACCACCACCACCACCACCACCTCATACTCAACGTTAGAATCTCTACTCTGTAGAAAGAGAAGGTAAAACTTTAGTCCTCAAATATAGCCGTAAAACGCGTCTTAAACAGTCAGTCAGATTCCATTCTTCTCTACTTGATTCAGGAGTCTCCAAAGTCACGTTACTTTATACTCAAAGATTTGGATTTGAAATAAGACGATGAGTAAGATGTAGTTCTATCGCCTTTTCGCTTACCAAGTGGTTACGAAGTTTATAATAGAACGCATCTGGAGTTTACTCGACGTTCAACTTTGCACTCGTTAATATTCGAAGTAAGAGAGAAAAGTCGATATCTAGTTCGAGAGGATTCAATGTCTGAAATGTTAACCTTCGTTGATAAAAAAGAAGAAAAAAAAAACAAGAAAAATAAAAGAAAGAATATCTGGGCAAAACGAGAAAAGAGATTTGACTCAAAAGAAACGTTTTACGTGTCGCTCACGTTCAAGTTTTTTTTCTCTGATCGTTCATGCACGATGAATCTCTCTCCTCCTGACCCAAAAACTCCCAAGAGTTTTGAATTCGTGGAGGACGGTGAAAGAAGAGGATAGTGTTGGTAATAGCGGTAGTTGGTGTGTTACACGCGTTTTTAAAACGTTCAAAATGTTTATTGCCGTTTGTTGGAAAATTAATGATGAACAATTTCAAATGATTATGAAAATTACCTATCTAATTTACTAATTCAAATATTTTAAACTAAACATTGCAAGTTTCTATGTATTACATATATATACAATTAAATATAAGAACAGTTGTCACAGATGACCCAAATGGCCACGGATGATCAAAGTGACAGTCAACGTTGTGCAAGTCTCAGAATCGTTGGAAAAATCTTTTCAACAATACAACCGGTAAACATCGGTAAAGTTGAACGAGGGATTCCAGTAAACTATCACTTGTCCAGAACGGTCAAATGCGTTCGATCATTTCGACGTGAAATTTGAAGAACTCGAACGAGCTCAGTTACTATAATAATAGGATTTGATATTATATTGCACTGTAATAAAAGTAAGAGAGAGAGAGAGAGAGAGAGAGAAAAAAGTTTTGGTACGTAATCCTTATTCGATTCCTTAATCGAATCGACTAGTGGGCGCGGTATAACAAGCACTCAGACTCAGCTTGGAAATTTTCATAACTGCGAAAACGGACGGTGCGTTTTGTTCACGGGTACCGCCCATAATTTGCTTTCAATGACTTACCACGGGCTAATTGCAGAATGCAGCGCGCGGTAATATCGCTTTGCAGGGCTACGTCCGGGAGCCGGCTATACTTTAGTTCGCAATTTAAACTTTACTTCCTCCTGGAATTGATTAGCTTTTAGTAATTAAGCAAGCAACGCCTTGGTCCTCTCTCCTTCTCTTTCCACTACCATCGCTTCCTCCTCGTCCTCCTCCTCCTCCTTCTCATTTCGTTTCTACCCCCCCACACTTGCCTAGCCCCTCTTACTCTCCCTCTTTCTACCCCTTCTTCCTCGCGCTTGCGTTCGATTTGCGCGCTCGAGCACGCGTCCAACCACACGCACCTTAAACTCCGTATATACGAACCTATTTCTCCCTCTCTCTCCCTCTCTCTGTCTCTCCTTCCACGTTCGTCGAGTGGTTTTAATCAACGCTCCACAAATGTGAAACCAACAGAGGCGAAAGAAGACAAGGACGGCCAAACCAGGGAGATAAAAAGAGAGGAGGCATACAGTCGGACGGATAGATAGCCGGATGAGTAACCGGATAGGTAAATAGATGCTTCCCAGATTGGCGAATATTTCATGAGGTCTACCAATCTCCCTCCTCTTTCCAAACCCTTCTTCTTCTTCTTCTTCTTCGCCATTCTAACGACTGAAATTAATGCCACGGCTATCCTTAAAAATCGATTTTCGCAAAACTAATTCTTTCTCGATGAAGAAAAATCAATATAAAAGTTACGTAATAGTTTTATGACAAATTCGAAAGACGATTTGAAAGAATAAGAATAAAAACAAGGACAATAAGAATTTGGATTCGTCAAAAATGTCGACGTTCTTCCCAAGATAAATTCATATATATATATACATTTGTGTTTGTATTGTTGTTGTGTTGTTGTTGTTGTTGTTGTTGTGTACAACAACAAACAAAAGACTAACCTCAATCCTAGCGGTGCCTTGTATATATCCCGTCGGATCGCAGCGCGAAGTAATTTTGGCATGGAATGCGTTTCCCTCGATAGCCGCTCGTATAGGGGTAGTAGTAAAGAGAAGGAAAGAGAGAGCAAGAGAGAGAGAGAGAGAGAGAGAGAGAAAGCTTGCCCAGCCGGGACAGGGCCGACCAATTTCAACTTCCATTATACACCCTTACTCGATTCGGCCGTAGTATTTCCAAAGTATGCGGCCCACAGCTCAGCGCGAATCTGCTGTTTGCTGCCTCTTTCTACCCTTCTACCTTCACATATCCACAACCCTCTCTTGCTTTTATCCATTCCTCATCCCTATGTCCTTTTCCTAGTCCAACTGATATCTTCAAAATAAGGGTATCCAATAATACGGGATCGTGCAAAATAAATTACTATTCCATTCTCTGATAACATTAATATAAAAATTTGTTAATCTTTCAATTATTTTTAAAAACACTTTTTACCATTTTTAATCAATCTTGAAGCTTGCACGCTGTATTATTTAAATTAAAAAAGAAAAAAAGCTTTATTAGATAGAAAATTCTTTTTCAACGAGTAATAAAATATTCGACAGGTTTCGGAAATACTCGCTTACGGCCCGGCACGAGGCTCAACCCCCGACGAATTTAAAAACGCAATTTACGAACGATAGAACGTCGCTCCACGGTCCACGAGGAACGAACGAGGAGAAGTGAAAGGGGAACAGAGGGTGGGAGAGCAGATATCGAAGTGTAAGTGTACCCCCTTACCCCGTTACTTATCTCTCGCTTACTCATTCTCTCTCTCTCTCTTTCTACAGACAAGAGTGTACCTAAGCTTTGCTCGTAAAAATGTTGTTTTTTAATTTAGGAGACGCCGTGAGGTTAATATATGGCTTTAATTTCAGGATTTCATTTAGGGGTTGGCGGCACACACTTTCTCTCTCTCTCTCTCTCTCTCTCTTTCTCTCTGATTCTTTGTCCAGAGAGAAAGGACGAACGCAAACCGGTAAAATCACTCTGAGGAGATGGAAAAATAGTAGTAGTAATAGTAGTAGCAGTAGTAGTAGTAGTAGTAGAAATAGGATGAGGGGTGAGTAGAAGACGAGCAACTCCCGTAGGAAAAGATAGCGTCGACTTGCGTTGGAAACGCAATCCAACGATAGAAACTGTTTCGTAAGGAAAGGAAGATTGTGTGTGTGTGTGTGTGTGTGTGTTTGAGAGAGAAAGAGAGAGTGAGTGGGATGAAGGAGAGGAGAGATGGGAGAGAAATGGAAGATCCAGGAGGATGGCGACCACTTCCGGCCGCGAAGATTGACTTCCGACTCCCACCTTGACTGTGAGTCTAGTCGGTACACCGAAGCGAAAAACCAATCGGAAGATGCGCCCCTTCGAGCGCACGAATTCGACCCGCCAAACCCCTCTCTTTCTCTCTCTCTCTCTCTCTCTCTATCCTCCACAACCCTCTTTTGCCTCTTTCCCTCGAGACGATCTCTCGAGGAGACACCTACACGCATAAACCTATATGTAGGTATATCAAGTGAGATAATGTCGGGACTACGTGAAAACTCGTATGTTGAAAATTCCTCGTACTTCTTCGCGAAGAGAAATAGAAAATGCGAGAGAGGAAAAGAGAAGGAGAAAGAGAAAGGGATAGATTGAAAGAAGCACATAGCTGTAATAGTACTCGAAAGATTTTTATCGGAAAAGAAGAAATCGTTTCTAAAACGATTCTCGAGTTTATTATATACGAAATCGTCGAATACGATAAATCATTTGATGAGAAGTTTTACAGAGAGATGCGATTCTCGTCTAACGCAAACCATTTCCCCCATCCCCTCTCTCTTTCTCTCTATCTCTCTCTCTCTCTCTCTCTCTCCGCCCACTTTTAGAAAAGCGAACGGCAATCGGCGCAATTAACGTTTCGACGATAAATTAAAGCGCGTTAATTACGGAATGACCTTGGATTCCATTAGAAGAACCCGCAAAATACGAGCCCCGTTCCAATACACACACTCACACATACATATACGCATAAACATGCATATGAGCTCATATTACAAATACATATATACATACATACATACATACATGCATATCATCTACCTAGGTGTTCATTTATACATGCATACAAATACATAGAAAGGTAGTAGTAATACATTTATGCATGTATTAAGTTGAAGAGAGATGCTGGGTTGTGTTCTCGCTTGCCCACCTTCTGCCATCGCTCGGCACCTTAGTCCAGGCAATTACAACGGTCATCGCATGCGCCCAGGCAATTAAGGCGCTCCCCAATTAATGCCTCGCCATCTCTCGCCGTGGTGAACATTAAGGCGAACGATCCTTGCACAAACAACGCCTTCCCCACATCGTCTAAGACCGGTCGAAGACTCTCTTCGGAGTCTCGGAATTCTTCGAGTTTTAACGAAATATGCTAACACGAATATAAACGTACAGAATCACATTTCGAAAATCAGAATAATAATAATAATAATAATATAATAATAATAATAATAATGGATCAGCCAAATCGATTGAGTAAAAAGAAGAAAAAGGTAAAGTATAATATTATGTTTTAACATTAAAAAGCAAAAGCCTAAAGTAGTATATAACATACAACAATTACTTTGAGTAAGTCTCTTATTATACCATTAACGTTGCAAGAAATTCTACGAGCGGTGCACGATTAATTGACCATTGATCGTATCTTCTTTTTTCCTCTCTTTTATTTTTTTTTCCTTTTCCTTCTTTCTTTCTTTTTTTTTTTTTTTTCTTTACGAGGATAGGTACTTCATACATGAAAGTTCGTTTCATTGTAGAACACAAGCCTGTACGCTAAAGACGTAATTGCCACTCGAAAATAAATTACACAGGACTGGAGTGCATATTATCGAGAATGCAATATATCTTCCTACCCTCTCTCTCTCTTTCTCTCTTTCTCTCTATCTCTCTCCCTCTCTCTCTTCGTGCTTTCGTTAAATCAAGCGTAATTGCGCGCGTGCAAAGTCTTCCTCGGAGATCCTCGATGCGATCTATATACGGTTACGATACTCCATGATGATCTTGACCCGTAATTTCATAGGTCGATACTTCCTTAAGGCGCTCTCGATCAGACCAACCAATCGTCTTCTTCTTAACGACTAACAAATCTAAATTTGAATCTTTCGAGGAAAAATAATACGCGTTCAAAACGATTTTTCAAATAAAATTCTCCCACGCTTCTACAGTCATCTGGGATTACGGTTATTAAAAAAAAAAAAAAAAAAAAGAAGCAAAAACACACGCGAAAAAGAAATTGTTTTATAAAAACAATTAAACTTATGATTTATTTAAACATATAAAAAAAAAAAAATGCGACATAGATAATCGAATTATGTCAGTGTCAGTTTGACGAAGAAATTTAAAATCCAATTGTCATTAATATTAAATTACATTGTTACGGTTAATGCAAAAATAATAAAATGTAATATTTAATTAAAAAACACTTACACATCAGTCGCAGACGATGAAAGTGTATCCACAATAGCAAAAATCCTCAATGAGTCCACCTGTGGCGGCTGATGAAAACGATTCCAGGAATTCAGACGAAGACACTTATCCGACACTCGAGATAAGCCAGTAACTATGCTCTTTCGAGGGAAACACAAGCGGCGACAGGAAGAGGTGGAGGAGAGAGAAAGAAAAAGACAGAAAGAAAAAAAAAGAGAAAGAAATTTTTCGATATCGTACCGAGACACTTATTGCGGTATAATCTTCGATACTTCAACACGCGCGGATTATATTTTTAAATAATAAACACATTAGAGAGGGGGAGGAGAGAGAGAGAAAGAGAAGAGAGAGAGAGAGAGAGAGGGAAGAAAACAAACAAATAAATAAAACGTTTTTTCTTTTCGTTAATTCTATTGGACGTATTCGTAACCGCGCTCTCTCTCCTTTCCTCCCTCTCTCTCTCCCTCTCTCTCTCTCTATCTTGTCGCACAATGTCAACGATGGCGTTATCGTCGCGATGCACCTTAATGCAGTTGTAAAAAAACGTCCTTCCACGAGGAAGGTCTAGACCGGAATAAGAAGGAAGGACACGAGCGCGTCACGAGACCCACCGAGTGCCCCCGGTCTATTAATTGCGCGCGCAACTCATCTTACCTCGGCTTTCTCCGTAACACTTCGCGACTCGAATGGAGCGCATATAAGCGCGCGCGCTCGTTTTACGCATTTGAAAGTGTAAGTAAATAAAAGTATATATATATATATTTATGTATACATATATTTTTGGAATGATGGCAGGGTCCTTTTTTTTCGATCGGAATCGAATCGACGTTAACAAACATACCGATTTAAATTCATATCTAGAGGATAGATAGACAGACAGGTATTTAATCTCGGATCTGAGATTAACGAGTACCTAAATTTTGATGTCGCGTCGTAGGAAACAAAAAAAGAAGAATAGCAAATTTCCGTTGGCACGTATAAGCTATTTTTTAGTAGGTATTTTTGAAAACGCACGTTTGTCTCTGAAAAATCGATCGCATCAAAGATACGCCCGTCACAATAATCGACTACGCAAAAAATAAAAAACTCTTTATCGTCTAGCCATTGGAAATTCGTGTGGCATGCTGTGTCCCGCTCGGTCTTGCATCCATAGAGAGACAGCGATAATTACGGTTAATGTAAACGTTCGTTAATGGATGTCATTAAATACGGCACTGCAGGGTAACGGGCCGTGCGCGGGGGTAGCTATGGATGGGGGTTCTCGCCGGGGGAAGAGGAAGAGAAGGGGTAATAGTTGGAAGGACGAAGCTCGTGCGCGCATGTGACCACCAGTCGTTCCAATTATATTAATTAAATGAACAATATAATTAGCTAATTAAATCTAAAACGGCCCGGAGCTCGTGGCCTTACTAGTGAAAACCGGGCAAGTTAAAATTCGTTTAGCGCGATCCGCTTGAACTCGCCGGCTATCGCTACTAAGTGAGAGAGAAAGAAAGAAAGAAAGAAAGAAAGACTTGAATGGAATGCTTTGCCACGTACCGAAAAAATATAGAGCTGCTTTTTAATTTCGCAACCAACGACCGAGAGAGAAAGAGAGCGAGTTGAAAAAACGTTGCTAAAATTTGATCCAACTTTTCAGAAGCTTTGCTCTGTACACCCGCGCGTATTTGAATACCCACACTTGTAACATTGAGCATATGTAACTGTACTTGCACGCCGTATACGTTTACACGTAACATGGAACAGCAGCAGCAGCAGAACCAAGTTGAACTAATGATTTTAGTTTTGTTCGTAGTTATATTAACTATACGATCAAATGATTTTTTTCTATTCTCTTCCACTTTTAGTTAATACTACTGACCAAAGGACGATCGAAAACTAAATATTGAATTGAAAATTGAAATCGAAGTAGCAATCGGTTTACATAGCAGGCAATCAGCGATATTCAATAGTACTTGGGATCGTTCGGATGTATCAAAAACATTGCTACGGCTGCGTATCGAGACTTCGTTGAAATGTATCGTTTTCCTGTCGATATATCGAATTTCAAACGTCAACGTGTGCATCGCCAGCAACCCTATAGATGCGCGATACCATATTTAATAGAAATAGAGGACAGCAATATTTCGAGCTTCTAATTAATCGAATACCCTCAACGCTCGAATCGAAGTTAACCGGTGCATTTTCATCGACGTGTCGCCTATTTATTCACCGTTATACCTCACAGCAATACTATTCTTTCGCCTTCTTCCTCTCTTTCTCTCTCGATTTCTTTCCCTCTCTCCCTCTCTCTCACACTCTCTTTCTATCTCTCACTCGAGCTTCCTGATCGCAATAAATCACGTTTAGATGAAACGGCGAAAGTTATTAACGATGGAACTATGCGCTAATTGCTGTAATAATTAAATCCCCCGGCAATTCCTAATTGCTAAAACAATGTTGATTAATGGTTGATGAGTAATTACGCTAACGTCCGGTTTAATAACGCGGCATCGAATTGCATACTCAGAGATATGTACATACTACTACTACTATATTACTGTTACTACTACAAATATACATACATAAACATATTATATGTGTGTTCTTTTACGAATCGTAGAAAATATTTGCGGTGTACAATTAAAAATTCTTACTTGAGAACGAGTAGTACTTCGTCGACTATTTTCGACACCTCGTAGAGTTTTACCGAAAAATCCTTTGGTAGACGTAGACGTCGCACTTAGAGTATATTCGACGACGTTATTCATGTATATAGACCATACATTTATGTATATGTTGTTCGGTTCAGAAGCTTTTGCAGGCAGCAGGCGGTTACAGTGGCCCTTGAAAAGCACCTCGTGTCATTAGTATGTTAATTGGTAACAGCCGCACCCTGGCTGCCACGGCGCGTTTCGCACACACATACCAGCCGCGAGCCCGACGTGTTTATACGTTAAGATGTTTAATCGCTTCTGTGTAATTAAACTGTCCCTCAAAGGGTTAATTGTCCCATAAACCCATGAATACGTTAACGAGCTCGCCGTGCTTAGCCTTCTGGCAGACTTGAGAAAAGAACAAGAACGGACGGAGGAAGGAAGGAAGCAAGCAAGCAACCAACCAACCAACCAACCAACCAACCAACCAACCAACCAACCAACCAACCAACCAACCAACCAACCAATTGCCAAAGGAGAATGAAAGAAGAATAACCAAGGAAGGAATGAGAAAGAATGACAATGGGGAAGGAGAAGATGTCAATTCGAAACTCCGATCTTTCGCCCTGTCGATCTGCACTACACAAACAGGCGCACACTTGCACACGAGCGCAAGCACGTACACACCCACACATGCACGCATATAAATTTCCTCCCCACATAATAGATTCCAGTTCACGCGCGCGTTTAATAATGATGTAATTATAAATGTAATTGCGCGGACATGTGAAATGCATTATGCATTAGTTTCGCAAGCATGCACGACGACGATGACTACGACGATGGCTCCACTTGAAATATTTTAACGTTCGTTGAATATTATATTAAAGCGAATCCCAGATAATGTTTTGATAAGTCAAAGAGAAACGTCATTTTAAAACGATCATCTGGTATACACCCTCGATTCCTGTTAAAGATGATCATCTCTAGTAGGAGCGAAAACACTCGAAGAAATAAATAGAGAGATAAATTGAGAAATAACAGTGATGAAGTGAAAATACAGAGATGTAGAAAAACTGTGAGTGGAGGACAAAACAAAGAAAAAGTGCTTAGATGAAAATTAATTCATTACTGTAATGCGTTACGCGGGAGAATGGCTAAAGTCGCTGAAATGTCGGAAGGCAAGCATTTCGCCAAAGATGGATGCCTCGTTTTCATTTGGAAAATTAACGCTCTCCATTATCCAACGTTTCCTTCTCGAACGATTATTTTTCTTTCCTTTTCTTTTCCGTCTCGCTAGTTTCTCTCAGCATCACTCTTGTATCATCTCGACTCCTAATATTCCTATCTTCAAAGAACCACCATGGACTTCCTTCGCTAACGATCTGTTCCACTTGAAATTCCAACGACTCCTTCACTCGCGTGATCGATTAACGATCACTTCTCCTTCAGACTTCAACGATAAAAGAAAGAAAAGATGAAAATGAAGCTTGCGCGAGAAGAGACTAATTTCGTATCAAGAGACAGTGAAGACAAGTGTACTGAATGACACAGAACTATGTATTCCCTATAAGGTAGGAAGTCTCCGAGCGAACAGAAGAGGAAACGTTCTCCACGAATCGAATATCGAGTGGTGATCCTGGAAACGGCAATATCAGTTCGGCAAACCCTCGAATGAACTGCAGAGAACTACTAGCTGGTTTGCCACCGCCGAGTGGTGGTATGGCCTATCGAGTAGCCGTCACCGAACATGTAACTAGATTTAACCCCCGCAACTCTACGTTCAACAGACGCACCTTTCTCGCCCGCACCTTCTACGGCTTTCAATCCTATTCTATTCCAATTCACACTCCACTCTACTCCATTCCACTTCTCTACAAGTTCCTCCTTTGCTTTTCTCTCTCTCTCTCTCTCTCCCTCTCTCTCTCTCTCTTTCTCTTTCTAGCACTCATCTTTGCCTAGAATGTACAGTAGAGCTGGGCATCAATTACAACCACCGCATTTCAACATTGATACTTAGTCATCCCTAATAACAATAATAGCAATAATAATAGTCAGGAACTGGTCTGCGTTTTGTTCAAGATTCAAATAACAACCAGTACATGAAATAAACGTTTCGACAATTGAAACTATACTACAGATAAAACCATCGGTTATCATAAAAATCTAATATCTTTAGAGACGACGTGATTCTCTTCCACCAACAACAGGAATAACAACTACTCTCGTTGCATCTTCTTACTTTTCTCAAGTGTTTCTTAAACGACTCTCTCATTCACTTATCCTCTCAACTAGCACTTTTCTTTTTATTCTCCTAAAGCATTCTTACTTTTATCTTGTAATGTCGGAAACGACGGAAGACGTCGTTTGATCTTTTACCCGATTAAACAGGGAGCATGCGTAATACCTGCTAACCAACGATTAGTCCATCTCGTGTAAGATTTTGTTTGAAAGAGAGAGAAAGTAAAAAAAAAAGAAGAATAGAAAAAGAGAGAACAAAGCAAGACCCCTTTAGAAAATCCGTACACGAAGTCGTAGTTCCTCGCGTACCTCGAAAAGCAAGCAAGCGATTCTAAAACTAGCTCCTGCGCCGCCCCGATGTAATTTTCTGAATGACTGCGTAATTAAAACTCTAATTTCCTGAGCTTAATTGACCGAAGTCTCGATTCCCTCCTTCGGTTGGATTCCCCCCTACTTGCCCCTTCCTCCATACCTTCCTATCCTCTTACCTTAAACTCTACCACCCTTAAAACCTCTTACACTCGTAAGAAGGGTTGGGATGCGCTAGAAAGGGTAAACCCCACTATCGGATTCTTTGTACTTGCCCGTACTTGCGAAAGCTTGAGAAAGCGTTCATCGATACGATCCTACGGTTTGCCGTTGCCCAACGCCTTACCTTAGTTCAGTATAGTTAATCAGTATTTGATTCTTAGCAACGGAGAATAAAGTAAAGCTGAGGAATATAGCGTAACAAGAGAAAAAAAGAAAACATTTCTTGATACTATACGCGATCTTTCGAATTATCGACGAGTACGGACTGACACAAACAATACAATGCTGTTACGTTGAATCCGGTAACATCAAAAATACATTAAGTTCATAGAAATCTAGAATAATGGACTTGGTATGTTGTTATCCATTGATGTGGACACCTTGATAAAGTGATTTCTATTTCTTTTCAGACTTATCACACATTGCCAAATGTAGTAATAATAATAATAGTAGTAGTAGTAGTAGTATTAGTACTAGTACCTTTTCGAGTTCTTAAGTTTCTTTCTATCTATCTATCATGAGAGAAGAAAAAGAGRAGTACCTCAGAACCGATGTTAGAAAGAAAGTACTCATCTAGACGTTTGCCTCCATAAAGTTTTCATGCGAAGATTTTCATTCTTTTTTTTTTTTTTAAGGAAGGTCCTCTCTTCCAGCAACTCGCCATTAAAAAGAACAAAGCCTATTTATTTCCCTGACAGTATCCCTCGGGAAAAACGTGCTGTCTTCTTCTTATTCTTCTTCTTCTTTTACTGCTCCTCCATGTCCTCTACGTCGTGCAAGTTCGCGTAGGCGTGTGCGCAAGGCTACCACAGCTTTTTGGATAATTACAGCCGTCGGAGACGGCCGGAGGCAATTATAATTGCCGGCTCCTTTCGCAATTATAAGTTTCTGCAAGACTTGGCGTTTGGCGGTAAGGGAGAGTTGGCGGTACTGGTTACTGGTACTAGTAATGGTGGTAGTGGTGGTGCACTAGTGGAGAAACCTGACTGGCGCGTTACGTAGCGCGAGCCCGTGTAACGGACGTGACTAGAGAGTAAGAGGGAGACAACGCAAGCAAACTGAAGCTTCAGGAAGAGCAACGAAGTAAAGAGGGGTGTACAAGGCGCCGTCCTGTAGGTACGTGGAAACGTTAATTGGGGTGACCTGCTCGAAAACTAGTTACCGCCGACAACTTCCCGAGAATCCTGTGCCTCAAATCATCAGCCAACCTCCACCTCGCTATCCTTTATACCGAACAAGAAGAACAAGAAAAATAAGAAGAAAGAAACTACACTAATAAAAGTATTTTCCATTTGTACCTACGATCCGATTCCTAATGTCATCGAATGTAATCGTGGACATCAGTTGTTTGAAAACTACCACCTACACTCTATCAAATTACTTTAAGAGGTACGTGTTACATTCCAATGATGACTCATCGGCGACTAGAATCTAAGGCACTTAACGAAAAGCACGCTACTCTCTAGGGAGTGGGTTTCACTATGTCTGTAGTTACTACGTACTACATCGGTGGAAACAGCATTTCCTTATTGAGCGTATACATCGCTGAAGTAATCTCCTCTCTCGTATATCACTCTGCGGCAGCCTTTACGATTTTTACCGAAAGCCAAACGTTCGTGCTTTTCGTCTCTCTTCTCTCTTCACCAAGCACCCCTTATGTATTACCACTACTGTCTTCTTCCACCATCTCTCTCTTTCTCTTTCACTCTCTCTCTCATAGTACTTTCTCAGAGTTACCGTTCTTTCTTTCTACCCTTCCCTYCCCTTTCCTTCCCTTTCCTTCCCTTCCCTTTCTATCCCTCGCCTTTCACGATCTTTTCTTCTCTCCTTTTATCTCTTTCTCTCTTTCTCTCATACACGTATACATGAACACGCACATACACATTCTCGTTCGTCGACGCCAACGGAATCGGTGGCTTCGTGGCACGGAGAAGTTAATTATAAGCGATACCAATCTCTCGAGGTTGTTGGGTGGTTGGTAGGACTGGGAAGCCCTGACAGCCAATTACCACTCCGTACCGACCCTCGCGCACGAGCGAACTCTCTCTCCCTTAGTCCCTCGGACACCCCTTCGTCTCTTTCCATCCTTCTCAACATACACGAACGCACAGTTACTCGATCTTTCATTCTCCTCCCGAGTAAACCCCTTTTTCTCTGTCTATCTGTCTCTCTCTCTCTCTCTCTCTCTCTTCTATGCTTTCTCGCACGTTCTACGTGCTGTCGTACACACAAACCGACAACACACACGGTTACACACATACTTAACGATATAGGAAATTAAAAGACTAGGCGATGATTGCGCACGGCCTAAGTTCCGCGTTCGAGTTTGGCTTTTCGGCACCTTTTTACTACCCCTTTTCCTCTCTTCCTCCTCCTTCTGTTCTTCTTCTTCTTCTTATCCTCATTCTTATTTCTTATTCTTATTCTACTACTACCCTATGTTCTTAGTGGTAAGAAAAAGAATGAAACGCAATTCCTCCAACCTTCCGTATGTTCTATTTCCCGTTAGCGCAAATTACGAAACCGGCCGAGAAAAGTGATTGGGATTGGTCCTATTTAACGAGGGGTTAGCCCGTTTCGCTTCGTTAAAGTAGCCAGCTGAAACGGACGGATAGAAAATCAAGAGAGAAGAAAAAAAAGAGAAAGAGAAGGTAAACGTTTGATCGAGGATCGAGAATGGAATCGAATCGTTTGGTCAGGGAGACCTTAGAAAGGGCAGGGATTATGAGCTCTTGCTCGAGCTACGCTACGAGTGGAGGATACTTCGTGAACCCGTGCCAGAGTTTCAACGATCTCTTTACTTCCTCAGAAGTATTTCTCTCTCCCTTCCTTGTTTTCTTCTCTTTTCACCGATTGTGAAAGAAAGAAAAAACAAGTCGGTACACTAAGGTGGAAGACGTGCCGCAAGCGGTGCAATTTATGTCAATTAGACAAAGACTATATTATAATTTCGTACGTATATTTACTTTTGTTTTAAAAATAAGCCCTTGATTAACCCTTTGCTGATAGATCCTTCGAAACCAATCAATAATCGTTTCAATTTGCCAATACACATTTCTACCTTGTCATTGTTCATAGCACGCAAAATATCAAATTCTGAACAAATTTACACGTACAAATTTTCAAGAAAATAAATACATATACAATAATACACATATTATGTAATATGCATCTTTTAAATCTAGCAATTGTTTTTACGCTGAATGCATATAAGAGTTTATCGACCAGATTGATGGTTTACGAAGAACGCATATATGCGGCGGTAGTCCGCAAAGGGTTTAAAACCTTCTTGCGTTAACTTTTACCTTATTCTTCCCCTTTTGATTTCCATTCCTAGACCCTTTTACTTTTCATCGATGCACCATGTATTCTTCTTCCAAGGCAAGCAGTTTTACCGACACTAAGAGTAAGCCCTGGCAAGAACGTTCGTAAAGAGGAAAAAGCAAAGAAAGAGAGAGAAAAAGAAAGAAAGAGAGAGAAAAAGAAAGAAAGAGATACTCCAAGAGATCTCTTCAATGCCTTTCCAAGTTTCTCAATGTTGAGAAGTCAAAATACATTTACTCTTGAATCTGAACATCTAGAATCTTAAAAAGAAAGAGAAATAAAGTAGATGAAGGAAAAAAAAAAGAAAAATGCTTCCCCATCTAAACAGATCACTATTTTTGGTTTAAGCAAATAAAGACAAGGACATGAGAAAACGTCTTTTAGACGAAAGTATTTCTACTAACAACGATATTGAACAGAGTAAAGGGGGCTCGTACAAACGCTAAAGGGACAACGATGTTCTGCGTAGGGTAGGAAGGAGAACGTAACGTAGAAAGGAGGGTGGTTAAAGTGAGGGGTGCGGCAACGTGCTAGCTGGCAGTTACCGGGCTCGGCTTGTACCCTGGTTGGCCCAGAGTTAATTATAACCGATGGTTATCAACCGGTTAACTCCGACACGCCATTACGTGCCTCGGCTGCCACCTCCGTCTGTTTCTATCTCTCTCTCTCTCTCTCTCTCTCTCTCTCTCTCTCTCTCTCTCTCTCTTGCTTTCTCTATTTATGCCACCGAGAACTGGGAGTCTGCATCGAGATTTCCGAGTTTCGCTCTACGCTCCATCGCAAACCTAACCGCACAAACACGAATCGCGAATAGACACCCCCTTCCTGTTGCCATACCTAGCTCCATTTCGCATGAGGAATGAATGTTTCTTATAAATGGGATTCGAAGCTCGATATCTTCTTCTTATTATTCTTTTTCTTCTTCTCTGAAGCTGTACGATTACTCAAAAAAAGATGCAACTATGGTACTCGTAAAAATGAATTCACCTCGTTCTGTTCAAAAATGTTAGATGGGAAAAGTATATAAAAAACAAAAAACAAAAAAACAAGAAAAGGAAAGAAGAAAAGTGTAACAAAAAATCCAGTACAAAAACAAAAACAACAACAACAGAAAAAAAGGAGGAAGAAAATTAGTGCGAAAGTACGTGCTCGACGTCGAAGAACAACGTTTTTATGAATTGCCGGAAAAAGGGCGAGCATAATGAACGTTCCTCGAACCTTTCTGTTTTAATTGCAATTAAGTTTCAACGTAGGACGCACGTTACTCGGTACTAGTCCGTTAAAAGAAAAGAAAAATAGGGAAAAAGTGAGAAAGAGAAAGAGAGAGAGAAAGAAAGAGAAAAGAAGAAGAAAAACACACACATGCACAAGCGTGAACGCACGCTCGCGCACGCACATACAGAGGAAAAAGAAGGAAGAAAGAAGAGTTCAACATTTGCGCAAAGGTACAGGACGCGGTTTTTCTTGTATATTCGCTACTACAACTACTACTTCTGTTGCTACAACAACTTGTACTACTACTATTACAGAAAAAGAGAACGATGTCTCTACCTTTTTCTCTTCGGTCTCATTAACATTTAATCGAATACATTCGGAACGCCAAGTGCCGCTTACGATTAAGTCCAGCTAAGACTCTTACATCCGAAGTAGTACTCTCCATTATTGATGCATTCGATTACGGTATACCACTCTGCCAGTGGTATAAATAAAAAAAAAACGAAAAAAAGAAAACTAAAGAGGATATTAATCGATCACCTTCGAAGCGGAAAGAGATCAAGGAATAAGAAGGATAAAAGTAAAGAAAAACGAAAGAAAAATAAATATAAAGATAAAAATAAAAATAAAAATAAAATATAAAAGGAGAAAGGTTAGCTCTCCTTATTCTCTTTTATCGAAAACCAACCCCCACCCCCTTGACTCGCATGATTGCCATCTTTCACCGAAGAATATCCTTGCGCACGATCTTCTACGCAAGAACGTAAAAAAGGAAGAAACGCGTTTTATCTATCTATCTTTCTCTCTTTCTCTAATCGATCGTCGAACGGAAGTCTCTTTGGCCATAGTGGCACGGGGATATCGAAGTTAACGGACTAGCGTTTCTCGAGAAATCAATCCGAGAATGGTCTCGTTAATCTGGCGGGGGTGGTTTCTGGATGCTTGGTTGCTCTTACATCACGTAACGGGGCTATCCCCTGCCTAGCATCGAGCACCACCAACACTAGCTAAACCAACACTAGCAACAACGTCGACACCAACGGCAGTGGTGGCAACGCCACCCACTCCCCCACGACGGCCCCTTCTCTACTACGGTCTAGGTCTGCAAGTGACTGAGTGGTTATTTAGGTAAGAGCCACCCTCCCCTGCACACGGAAGCTGCTCCTCTCTCCAACGCTAAGTAATGGTCCCGCAACATATTGTGCAAAAAAAGCTCGCTCGCTCGCTCGCTTATTTACGCGAGGCTAAGAGCGAGACGGAAATGGAAGAAGATGAGAGTGGTACAAGAAAGAAGAAACTCTTCTGCTAGAGATAAAACATATATACGTTAAGATATAGATGGACACACGCGGATCTTACCACATTGTGAGAATAAGAACGAAAAGAAAACTTTAGGCAAACTTATTATACGCAACAACAAAAGAACGTAGGAGTGAGAAAATATGAGAAGAGCAAATTACGCTTATCCCTGATATTCCCATGAAACTTCTGTAACTCGTAGTGTAACCTTTTTCTTCCTTACTCCATCATCTAAACAACCAATCCCTCTGCCTTAACTTGTAAGTCCTTCCTCCTTCCAGATTTCGTTAATAAACGAATATTATCAAGTAAATTGAAAATTTAACAGCATTAAAACGTTTCAGATAAAAAAGGGCGTCTAGTGACGATTGTTTATTGAGTAGTTCAAAAGACCAACAAAAATAGAAAATAGAAAAAAGGCGAAAAAAAGAGTATTATATCACAGTGATATCGTGTGTCTGCGAAGAGAATCCGTGACTCCTATGTCAGCGACGTAATTATGGATTAGATGAATGGAAAGCTGCTTTTATCGAATACGGAGGGTGTCACTGAGAACCCATTGTTGCCGTCTACTGCTCCAAGGGGATGAATGAATGAGCGAACGCGCGCACACGAAACTCTGATACTCTTACATCGAGAAAAAGGTCAAAATCGTACTCAAATGCTTCCAATTTCATGCTTAGACTGTATATACAAGATTGTGCAAACGAATGTGAAGACGTTTCTTGGATAAGTTTCTTTGTATATTAACGCAAAACTATTATAGTTTTATATTCGTATGTTGCATTTAATCTTTTCTAAACAGTTTAAAATCTATTTTGTGATCAATGTTTCGATCCTTACCATTATTTAGCTGTAGTAGTGTAGTCCTTTATGATTAGCAGCAGTGTCTATGTCCCTGATGTCRCKGATATATGCCTATTTCTCGACAAAAAGGAAAAAAGTATTTTAGAGTATTTTATATCAACTTTTATGGGGAATAGAATTAGAAAAGGATGCATATTCACAAATAATGTATATGTCATATTTGGTTTTTATGTGTGCCTTCAGAAATGCATTTATACATATATTATAAAATGCAGTCATTGGTTTGTTGTTAAATCCAACGAAGATCACCTGTAACAAAAAGAAAACTATATTAATCATACAGTCAAGTGATACACTAATAGCCTGACATATAAATCGTCCAATTCGCAGATGCACTTTTCAATTGAATTCTCTATTTATTTTTATCAAGTGTCTATCTACTGTTGCAATAATTTTAAATTTAAACGCGTGATTTTACATTTACATAATATATATATATATATATGAAAAGGGGAAAAAACATATTAAGTTATAGAAAAAAGAAATTAAATCCATTAATTATTATAAAATACTTTTAAACTACTATTTTATAGAAAAGAAAAATTACAAGTTTAATATAATACGATTATAGTGAAAAATCTTAAAGATAAAAAAAAGAAAAGAGAGATTACTTTAATATTCAAAAGATAAAAATTAGATTTAAAAATGTAATAAAAGGAAAATTTAAATATTTTGACTCGAACTAACTAAACACATATGCATCTTTYTGACGATTAGACACGAACTTGGTGTCTCAAGGAGATGGAATGGTCCATCATCTCCAATTACAACTAGAAATTAATGACGAGCAAAAAAGTAAAACAATAAAATATAAAATATGACTAGAGAGCCATTCTCTAAAGGTTCAAACTTGCTGTTGAACCTTTGAAAATAACTCAATAGTCTCAGTAGTTGCCCTCTTGAGCCACAATTAAGTGGGGGCCTCTTCGGCATTAAGCCTCTTCTTTCTTCATTTCCTGAAAACTGCATTTGGACATTTCCTACGTGCAAGCAAGATAAGATCTTTCATACTAATTTTGCAAATAAACTCGTATTTTGTTATGATTCTAATTCTCAATTATTACAAAATTAATTTACATTTCGCGATCACTTTTCTACCTCGTGGACCACCAATGAACTTAGAGTTCATTGACCATACACGAGAACATTTAATCGAATGTCCAAGCAGATAATAATTTCCCTCGATGACCTAATAACACTTCGCACTTTTAACGTCGAGTAATAAAATCGAATTGAAATAAATAGTGCAATAAATGTAATGCAYTTTCTTGCAATACTTTTATTTCATTAATTAGTTATATTTAATTATATCACACATTTCTAGTTGTAAGAGGAAATCGCGATAGTGCGTAGTGCTAATCCTGAAATACTTAAAACTAAGTATCAAATGCATCAAAGAATTTGCGAATTTGACTCGACTCTATCTCGTTCGAGGTAAAATCGTAGTAGAAATAAATCTTTCAAATGGTTGCAAATACCTTTGAATTCATGATACATAATAAAGATCACAGAATAGTCACAAAATAAATGAACAAATCAAGCATAATAGAATCAGATGATAAAATTTTGTAACAATTCTGTATAAGCCAGGAGGCGGAATTTCCACTCCGGAGTGGAAGCAAGAAGTCTAATGCCTTTCCTGGATCCTACCTACTTAAAATTAAAGTTTTCACATTCATTCAGAGAAGTATGCTACCTGCCTG